>JANVCF010202158.1:0-18670 GCA_025388745.1 Hydrozoanthus gracilis
CTCCTTTCAAATAAACCCTACTAGCCTCTTATGTTCTTTTGTCTCCTTTCAAATAAACCCTACTAGCCTCTTATGTTTTTTTGTCTCCTTTCAAATAAACCCTACTAGCCTCTTATGTTCTTTTGTCTCCTCTCAAAGAAACCCTACTAGTTTAAACTTTCAAAAGATTAGTAGGGCTTTATTTGAATGCAGACAAAGGAGTTTTAACATTACCGCCATTTATGAATAAGGTCACTAGGCCTTAAGCATGTTGACGTCAAACTAGTCAATTTCACCTCCAAGCCTCGTATTCCAGGAATAGGTGCGAGCGTTTTGCAGGTGCAAACCGTGTTCACGAAGGAATTATTTTCGTTTGTGGGCGCTTTGGGATTTGATTTATGAAATATTCACACTAGTTATTCGAAAGCGAGGCCAGGTGGTGTTTGACGTAAACATGCAAAGGTCAATAAATCATGATAAGTGCCTAACCTAAATTGGTCAACTTTAAACAATCATAACCGTATGTTTGTATCAGTAAACCATAAAGTTAAAACTAGTCATCATCACAACTTATCATCAACCAATTAAATATCAATAACCATGATAAACTGGTAACCTAAATTGGCAAGCAGTAAGTGTACATGCACTACAATAAACCATAAAATTAGCCTTTAACACTAACCGAAGCCTAAAATGTTAAACGCTAGTAGGTCGATGGAGACGGATGAGAAGGCTAATCCGGGTAACGAACTTACTTCGAACTAATGGTAAGATTATTTAGTAATGGTCCGTGTAAGAACTAGGCAATCTCCCATTTTACTGCGGCTTTTTACTCTTCCTACATCAGAATGTATATATGTAGTTTCATTCTCACAATCCATCAACCCGTGTACAACACAATTTCAAAGTAAAAAGCAGTGAAACTATATTTTAAAGCAATGTCTCTTTTTTGCTGTACATAGCGAATCAAAAAACTTTAAAACAAAAATGAAGAAAACCTTTTGATTTTTAATGTTCCCCACGTAGAATTTTTTCTTAAATTTTAAATTTAACAGAAACGTTTTAACAAGAAAGGCTTGAATGAGTGAACTCCAATAAAAACTTATGAAGCTGTTGTGCATTTCTGAAGTTTAGCCAAATCAGACCAACAGTTTGATAATTAGGCAATTAGCACCTTTCTGCATTCCACTGCCGTTGGCCTGCCAAGTTCTTACTGGGATCCTTACTTAATTCTTTAAAACATCTCGTTAGAAAAAAAACTAATTAAAAATGACAACAATTAATCAAAGTTATCAGAGGTATGAGACATTAGGGTTTCTATTGCATATATACCCCTAAAACCTTTAATTCTTTAACTTGAAATGCATGTTTAATACTAAAACGTATTGTGAACATAGTTTAATAACAACTAAAGTCCACGCATTTCAAAAAGGTAGTTTTGGTTACGCAGAAGAAAAGAACTCGATCACTGATAGCGTGCATATCCGCCTCGCTCCATTTTTTCGCAGACAAGTGAATCGTTTTAATGAGGAATTACCTCAAATGAATGCATGTTGATGTTTACCTTAAATTTAAAAAGCACAGAATAAAAACCTTATTTGATATACACGGAATGGTTAGGAGAATTGGTATAAATACAAATAATGTGCAAAGATTTGTTTTGAGTTGAACGAACAGTGATCGGATGCACATTTTTTTGTTACAGTCGTTAAAGAGAGTGTTTTGATTGGCTACTTGTTAATTCGCCTTTCAAAACTGTTTTTATTTTTTGCACGAAGAAAACAGACAAATGAATAAGGCGAACAAAGACGTACAACAGTGGCTGTCTAACCAGTCCGGATATATTAACTATGATAAAAACCGAGTAATTTAATTGATACAATTTAACTTAAAACACTTAACTCTTTTTAAACCATTACACTAAATACATTTATTAAAAACTGCTTGCTAAAGTTTAAAATCTTAAAAACTTAGATTTAAAACATTGCCTAAGCCATTTTTTCGTGGTTAAGATTATGTGCGTATAAGGGAGGGGTTATTCTATTCCAATTTAAACGGTAAGATTTAAAACAATTTTTTTGTATGATAGAATAATTATTTAACCGGAAGAGCTGTAGAAGTAAAGCATGCTAACTTGTAAATGATTGCATACCATGAAGTCTTTGTAAAAATTTGAAAACATGAAACTTAGCTAGGTACATAACTTTAGTTGACAATCGTCGAAATCTTTTCCTAGCTTATTGTTTTGACTGCAAGCCCTGCAAAATACCTCAAAACTCCGGTCTGTCTGACAAAGAAAAAAAAATCATACTTGTGAATTAAACGAGGAAGAAACTGAATGGAATCAGGTAAAGTTTACAAAAAGCTTCCGTTTTGAAAGGCCTTTCTCTGTTCATCATCTATCGAACACAAGGCAAAGAATGGGGCTTTAAATCAATTTTTCTTTGAATATTTCAAAAGTTTTCGTTAGCCTTTTTTGCAGACTAGTTGAAATAACGCGTCTTATTCCAAATTAAGCGGTGAGTACAGGAGCCAGTCGTAAGAAAATTAGCAGATTTCACTTAAACTGTATACCCGTAAACCTGTTGCAGCTGTTTTCTCTTAAATAGGGAGCTCGGCAGCCAATCTGATTGAGGCATTTTGTTGAGCCCTGTTAGAGTAGTAGAGTGTCACTAAAGAAAACGATCAACGTGTCTGCAGCAGCCATGCGTTCTGTCTCCCAATGCGCGATTGCGTGTCAAATGAATTTGCCTTTCTCTACCGTCTAATTCTAGTACAAGCAGGACAAGCTCAAAAGAAGGAACCGGTCGACGAGGCCGCTGAGCGGGATGAGCAGGTTAGTTTGACTTATTTATGCTAAAGCTTGTGTTAAAGGGGAGCTGAACTCTAAAATCAACATTTCTTAAACGAAATCTTTCAAGGTGTTGAGAACATATTCTTGTGTCGCGCTGATTTTCCGAGAAATTCTAGTTTTTATGTGCGTTTTTCGGGTCGTTTGGGGCCATTGAGCGTGGGCGCTTGTCGACTTGTCAGCGTTAAAAGTGTGACGTAGGCTATGGGGAGCGAGAGAGCGCCTGAACTGTTTTTGTTGTTATGAGGTCGCTTACTTAGTCAAGAGTGAAAGTTACAACTTACGTTGTGTGCGGTATTTCATTCCAATGATGAATTTTTTAAGTCCGAGCCACTCTTACACATTTCTGACGTCATAGCCTCAATCTCTCGCCGCTTAACCCCTATTTTTGAGTAACGTGTTTTAAACTCGAATCTCTCGGAAAGTCTGCGCGATACGAGGAATTTCTTTAAATATCGTTTTCACACTAAGTTAAAGACTTTGTTTGACAAAAGTTGATTTTAGGGTTCACTTCACCTTTAATTGGTAAGATTGATTTCGAAGCATTAAAGGTTGTACCCCTTGCCTTGCCGATGGTCGAATATTGTGTGCAGCTTCATTAAGCTGTTAGGGACTTGTACAATGTCGAATGTTGAACAGTGTCTAGCTATAGTATTGGAAGGATTAATGGTTTTTGCTTTACGGATTTGAAGTAAACAAATTTGATCGCTTGGCGAATATCCACTAGTCATCTCTTCTGTATCGAAGAAGTGTAAGTTATTTACCGTTTTCAGTCGGAAACCAAAATGTTTTTGTTTATTTGGTCACGGTCTCGAAAGACGAACTTGTAGCAACAATAGTTATTAGCTGTAAAAACATAAGGCCAAATTTGCTTTATCCAGACTAAATTGAAGGCAATCTATTCTTTCTGAATTGGGAATAAGAACGTTGAAATGCGCTTGAGTGACAAGCAGTTTCCCTTTCCAACTACCAGAAACTGTCAGAAATTAACATCCCCTTTCATTTTAGAAGTTGTCGAACCTCATTTCTTCCTAAAATTTTGGTATAAATACAAAAATTGAAATTATCCGAGGGCGGTCGGTTCCAAATACCGATTTTCAACTAGCATTAAACTTCTAAATAAAATTCTCAATCCCAGTTAAACGCTATTCCCAAACCCCTCATAAAAAATCGCTTTCGGCACGTTCTTGGGAAATACATTAAGAAAGCCAGCACAAGTAAGTAGATCGATCTAAAAACATGCTGGTTTTTAAAATGTTTTTATAGATGATGCTACAGATGGAAGGGTTCGAATTTAAGCTGGAAGGAACCTTTGGAGGTCAGGTGATACCGATGTTGACCATGGATGGTCAAATGGAAGCAGAGGTCAAGAATTGGTCTTCCAAGGTAATGCTTGTCTTTTGCCCTACGTAACCCACCATACAAGAAGAACCCGAAGCTTTCAAATCTCGGCTAAGAACAGCATCCTAATGCTGTTCTTAGCCGAGATTTGAGTGTCACGATGTTGAGATGATTTTGAGCCCAAAGTGCTTATGACCTGCGGCAGTATTGCTTGCCGTGTAGGAGGAGGCGCCATATCACCACATGCCTTTCACCACAGGTTTGGGGAGTTTGCATAAAGCTGGATAACGAAATTTTTATTACTGGAAGTATTCTTCAAGGTAGCGAATGTTTCATGCAGCGATGTTTCAAGGGGAAGGCAACTACTATTTTATGAGTTTTTCATCGTTACTGCGTGCTCAGTCGCTGCTTGTCATACAATGGCGTTCGCAAACAGCTGATAGAATTCTTGATCTTGAATGCTTTGGACAATCAAGTTATACCTGATTTGCAGATGATATCGCTTAATTATCTACCCGATAATCTTCTTTTGGATGCGAAGTCTTCCCTCGAATCAAACGGTTCATGAATTTGAAACTCTTATCCACAACAGCATTTAAAGAAACTTTCTCTGCCAATAAGAGTTTTATGTTACAGTTTATTAACAAATTAAATAATCTGAAGTAGTAAAACTACTGTTTTCAGTCGTTCGCGGTTCTGCAAATGTCTATGACTAAATCTAAGTTAAATCTCTCCCTTTAGAAACTCGCCCAGCAAAGACGTTACATAAAACCTAGTCATAACTACAAGTACAAGACGCGCATATTGAAGCTGCTCGCTCGCAGCTCTCCCCTTTTGATAAAAACCGCTAGTTAATTTGATATATTCACCCTTGAAGAGAATAAAAGTATCTTCATTACGAACGTATTAATGTCTAGAAACGGAACGAGAAGACAGAAGTTCAGGTATTTCAAGTATTTCATTATTTTTCATGTTTTTATGGTATAGCTAAGGTAAGATGTAGTTACACGTCATCTCCTCATAGGTTGTTCCCTACACCTTGCATCGAGGTAAAACATTTGGAATGTGAAAACGTGGTTGTAACTTGAAGTGGTAAATTCTAAACAAACTATTAAACTGTTTAACTGTATTGCAGCTTGAAGCCAATACAACAGTGAGTGTTGCAGCAAACTATTTCAACGAGAACTTGTCTGAGTGGGAACCCCTTATTGAGACGACTGAAGATGAGAAAAAGAGAGGAGCGAAACCGTGGGAGCTTGCTGTCAAGGTAGGAATTTTTGGAATTAACCAAATTTTTTGGAAACAGCCTGTTCCTACTCTTGATATAGTGAATTGAAGTGAAGTATATGCTTTAACGGCATGATGTCAAGTGTTACATATTGCCAAAGCGTACAATTTTTTTCTTTTTCTTTAACAGTAATAAAATAGAAAATGACTATAGCAGACGATTCAGAGCTGCTAAAATAATACTTTAAATTTCACTAAAGTTATTGTTGGAGTAATGATTTTCGTCTTAAAAATCATTTCCTAATGAAGTTTGAAGTGTACATCAATGTAAAACGATTTGAGGTATTAAAGACAGTTTTAATGAATTCATCCTTAACTGTAGGGTTGACTTCAAGAAATGTGCCTATTTTTTAAAATATGTTTCTCTTAAGTCTTTATAAGTATCACAGGAGAAAAACATGTGGTTTTCATCTTCAATATCATTGTGGTCACATAGTTTACATATTCGTTGTGCGCGGGGAACTATTGGTCGATTGTATCTCAAAGTTTCAACTGATAATTTGTGATTGCTGGTTCGAAATTTTGTATAATCACGCTTTGTAGTTGTTACTGGAATTACATCAAGACAATCTTCTGCTTTGTAGTCATGCTTGAAATTTCTATAAAAATCTAATTTGAAGTTTCGATTTGGTTTTTCCAGAAGTCTTTGTATTTGCAAGTGAGTGTGGAAATACATACATTCAGTAACACTATCTTCTGTCAGGTGCCTAGGGTTTTTAACACCCTGGGAGCTACAAAACTCAAACTAATGTAAAACTCAACCCTACCCAAACACTGTGTCTAGGGTGGAAAAAGAAAATGTTTTGGTTTTGCTTCATATTTTCTATCTTCACTTTCAACAGTTTGCAATGGGTACAGGAAATGGTGAAGGAAACGGAGAAGAGACTAATGGAGGCGGTATTGATGTGAATGCAGAGCCAGCCATGTCTTTGGCGGTGGAGTCTCATGATATTCTCGAGTTAACCGTCACAAAGACCAGTCTGGATGTGTTTAAGAAACTAGGGGCTGTAAGTCTTTGTTTTTAAAGTTTATTTGACCAGCTAGGCCAGGTCAGGTCAGACTGGTCCTGCTTTTGGATCAGAACTGTTAGTATCTCTTTGTCGAAATCCAGGAAGCTAGCGAGTCGTCTGCAATTAGCCAGCTTTGTTTGTGAAGTTTCCGTTTGCAGTTGCCAGAACCAGTTCATGGCAGTCCTCTTATTCATCCTACTCACCACCTTCTGCATAGCTATCTTAGTAATCTTCACCATTATGTTCTCGTTGGTATCATCATCACGATTTTCATTAATCATTCTCGTCATCACCTCCCACATAGTTAATAGAGTAATCTTCACTATCATGTTCTCAGTGCTATCATTATCGGTAACATCATCACGGTTTTCAGTAATCATTCTTGTCATCACCTTTCTCATAATTACCATAGTAATCTTCACTATCATGTTCTCATTGCTATCATCATCACAGTTCTCACTAATCATTATCATCATCACCACCAACATAGTCAAATAGAGTAATCTTTACTATCATGTTCTCATTGCTATCATTAGCAGTAACATCAAAACGATATTCAGTAATCTTTCTTGTCATCACCTTCCTCATAATTACCATAGTAATCTTTACTATCATGTTCTCATTGCTATCGTCACCAGTTACGTCATCGTGACCGTCAATAATCATTGTCGTTACCATCATTATTACCTTGATTATTAACATCACCGTTCTCATCATTGTAATCACCATTAACGTTCTCATAAATCATTTTCACCATCTTCGTGGTGATCAACCATAGTAATCATCTTCATTCAGAAAACTGATATATTGTGATTTTCACCTTGATAATCACTATCACCATTCCCAATATGTGATTTTTTATGGTATATTTGTTATGGTATATTTGTAACCATCATTAAAGTCCACATCAGTCATTGCTGTCATAATCAATATCGTCACCATCTTCCAATGATAATCGCTAAAATTACTTTGCAAAAGTTGGTAAGTGCAATGAATTTTGCTTCCAACTGCAGCTTTTGTTTTCTTAATTTCCTATGTTTTGAATAATGCTAATTCCACGATTTGTAAAGAAATTTTTAAATCTTTTATTGCCAAGGCGTTTGGTGAAGCGGTGTCACTGCAGCCTGGCAGTAAAGACCTTGTTGATGGAGTGGCCCCCTACGAAGTGCGTAATGAGGTGAGTCTAAATTTATAGCTTCCCACAATGCCTTGGAACTGTTTACCTTTAGCTGGTGTCGCATTTTTTTAGTTAAGCAAAACTGTAACGACAATCCTTTGGGGGCTTTCCTTGAAACCAACGATGATAAGCGTTTAATAGTTTATCTTATAATCAGTACAGGCAACTCATTGCATGTAATTACTAAGTCTGAATTGATAATCAAACTTCTGTTTTTTTTTCCTTTTTTCAGCTTGGCATTGGGGTAACAATAAGAGCTGGCAACGATTTTGAGGTAAATAATGTTCGATACAGAATGTCTTTTTAGGCATTGCTGTTTTGTCTGTTTTTTCCAAAGAGCTATAATACTTCTCCTTTTTGTAAACCTTGCCCTACGCCTTTGTTATGGTATATTTGGAATCCAGACAAGCGAAAGAACTCGTGCACTTTGCTGTCAACATAAAAAGTGCAAATTTTATCTCCTTTGAATACACGAAAATCTCCAAGGTAAACAGTGTTGTCCCTGAGTGGCAAATGTATAAAATATGACATATAGATTCGAATGAGACCTTGCCTTTGGAAATTGGGAACAATCCAAGTATCCAAGTTTTTAACCGATCTAATGCATCAACAAAGATCCCTATAATTCAACACACAAGAAAGAGAAAAAATCTCTGACCTCAGTGGAATATACAACCAATACGACCAAACTCTCTGCTGCATAAGACGGCTCTTTAGCTCAAGTCGTAAGAGTAGATCTGTTGTAGATTCGTATTCCACCAAGGTCAGAGATTTTTTCTGTCTTCCTATGTATGTTAACGTTTTAACTCCAAGGTAAGTTGAACGTTATCCAGCTAATGTGACCGCAGAAAAAAAAGGATGGTATTTATTCGTTAGCTATAGAAGACCTGAAATCCAAACATAATCGTTGTAGCATTTTTTCTCTAGAAACAATAATTTGTTTAATTTTTCGTTGTTATCCTAGCCGTTATTAATCAATGTGGATTCCAACATACGTATCATTATATAATTGTTATTATAATCAATGATAATTGTTACATCGTGTTGTCTTTTCTTTCTTTCTTAGGTTCCTGTTGGTGCCGATCCAAGGGAAAAGAGAGCCTTAATTGCTCCAGGCCATTCCCTTCCACTGAGATTTGAAAAGACTTTCGACAGAAGGTTAAGTCGATACGTAAAGAAAGAGGGCTTGGGTCCAAGTATTGGTCTGGAGGTAGGTTTGTAGTTGTAACGAGAAGTTTGAAGTTCATGCAGCTTTATAAATATTTGACACTAGTAGTTTTTCGCTAACATTTACTATGACATCTGTTATATTAATAGCAATAGTGAAAAAAAAAAACTGCCCGGGAAAACCCACGTTAAGATCAACACGCCGTAAGATAGCTATGTTGCCAGCATGGTTGTCGCGGTAGTGTAGTGGTCATCACACCCGACTAGTAATCCGGGGGACGTGGGTTCGAATCCCATCTCTGGCAACATGTTTTTCTTTCTGTTTATTCTATATATGTAAAAGTTGATATATACGGAATAGTTAGGAAAGCCGACGAACTTCAATAGAAACACACGAACGTGCAAAGATGCTTTGTTGTAGGATGAACGAACCATAAGCGTGCACATTCTTTGTTTCAGGTGTTAGTGAGAATGTTTAAAATTGCTACTTGTTGATTTTCATTTCAAAACATTTTGTATTTTGAAAAAAGCGAACAACGACATACAACAGTGGTTTTCTAACCAGTCCGCGTGAACTATGGTTCCGTACAGTAGCTAGTTTGTTGTTGGTAAACCATTTGGCTTTAAAACTGAGTTACAGTCGTAGTGACTGAGAGTTCACTATCGGTTTTACGGTTTTCGCAATAATTTTTAACCCTGGTTATTTTTCAGCTGTGGTTTCTTAAAAATATTTAGAACCTATTGCTTTTCCTGAACACTGTTATGTTCAGGTATTTTCCGTGACAAGCTTTGGTTTGGATTTTCGTCAGTCTTCATAAGGAGCCTTAAATAAGGCTAGGTAAAATAAAAATACAAAAAGAAAAAAGGCAGAAAGAAGTTGTGTCTGTCATCTACCTCGAGAAGTTTCTGCTCATTAAACAAGCTAAAGTTTCATTCGTAACTGACCTCATTGTTTATAAATTCCCTAGTGATGTATCCCGAGCTCAGGTTGATACATTTTTGTAAGAGTTTGTGATAACAATTTTCAATTTCAGGTTGATGGCTTCCATGAGCTCAAGACTGTATCCATTAAACAAGCTAAAGTTGCTTTCTTTACAGTAATGCCCAAAAACGTGAGTGCCCGGCTATTAAGGTGTTGTGCCTGCCCAGTGACCCTCCGCCCCCCCCTCTCCCCTCCTCAGTTCTAACTATTTGTGTTGCGTCGTTTACTTGCTCTCCGCTTATTTTGTTTCTTGTGTTTTTATTTCTCAAACTGCTTCCTAGTATCGTCCTGTATTGTGCTTTGCTTGAACCATAGTTTCCTCGAGCTAATGTTTATTCTGTAAAGAGATTGTTATAGATGTAACAACGTTGGTGTTGCCAATATGTAGCCACAGGCTGAAAAGCTTAGTCCCTGTTAGAATACGAAGAAACTATACTACATATCCAAGTTTGCAGAGGGTGTTGTATAAGCATAGCCAAACAAATGTTCAACCCTCGGAACGAGGAAAGGCTGGAAGTTGAACAAGAGGGGTTTATATTATAGGGGTGTAGCCAGAGATTGTGCCGGTGAATCCCCTTTTGTAAGCCTTTTTGTATAAAAAAAAACTTGCAACAAGTGGCAAGAACGCCATGACAATCTGGTGGGCAACCTGTGAAAAATTCTGGCTTCGCCTTGGGTAAAAATAATTGATTTAGATGCTAAAAGCGTTGGGATGTCTTTATAAGCTGACATAATGTATACAAAAATCTAAACACCATCGTGACCTGAGCCAAAGAAACTTTGGCCCCAAACCACAAATCAGACAACAGTCGATTCATTAATAACAATGACTGAAGCTTTCCTATTGAAAGGAATTTTTTTAATGCTTTGTTTGTAATAGAAACCTTAAAACTCGACGAGTGCGAGTTTTTCCCATCCATTCGTCATACTCCGCATGCGAGGAAACCACGCCATCTCCTGGTGCTTTTACAATCTCGTTGTCGTCGTCTGGTTTACAGCAAGATTTTTGTCAAGAACTCGGCGCATGGGTTGCGAGATTTTGGCATTACAATTAGATGGCTGATTTCTTTGCACCTGCAGTATGACGAATTGTAAAAACTCGTCCTCGTTGACTAATCGAAAGGTCTCCAATGAGTTCCACACAAAGCGAGTAATGCTTCATTGAGTGAATGAGTATTACAATGAGAATTGTTTATTTTCTCACAAGACATTGCTCACCAACTAACAACTTGTTTAACTAAGCTTTGAAGAAGCTAAGAATTTATTAACTTCTAGAGTAAAATGAAGTTAATTTTTTGAAATCAACTCTACCTAAATCTCTCCGGAGCAGAGCGTTGGTGATCACCAATCTTATAAACTACCAACTAAACAATCATAAGTCATTTAAAAACTGCTACATAATCATTTTTGGTTTTGATACTTTTGTTTAAAGTTGTTCAAGCGTAACTATACATTTGAGACATGCATGATGGAAAAGCCATCACATTACATATTTAGAACACTAAAACATATTATTTTGGTAACTTGTCACTTTGCGTTTATACCATAACTGATCACAGCATTGTTTTGACATTCAGAATGTGACATCACAGGTAACAAGATGACGTCATGCATGGAGCGTCTGCGGACGGTTTGATTTGTACATGCATCATCATTTCCTATCTTGAGTTCTTTGCTTCACTGAATCCTTGAGTCACTGTACCTTTAAACTAAATTCCATATGATGGGAGTGACTGTGCCGCTGTTACATTGATAGTCTTAAATTTGTAAGCACGTGTATCGTTACCTCTGCATTCTTCGTAGTTGCACCTTCGATCACTTGCATTCTTTGCACTCTTACTCACTTGCATCTTGGCATCAGGAGATCACTATCTTTGATACATTGCACTGTTTATTCATATATACTTTTGACTTAGTAGCCTCGACTATTGGTCGCAATAAACCAGTTGCACCTGCGGTAAATCTGCAGCTTTGTCACTTGCAAGGAGTTGGGACACGAATTAATTCTAGCTAAAATAATCACGTTAAATTTCAAAACACTTGAAATATACGTTGTTTACACAAAGTAACTCCGCACGTGAATATTTAAGTGCAATGAAGTGCACAATTTTATTACTTCAGTTGATAGAACTTGCTAAATGAGGAATATCAGTGAAAAAAATTTACAAAAATGTTCTTGAGTCATTTAGATTTAAAGTTTTCCACTGATGGCGTTACTAGAGGTTCCGTCAATTTTGCGTTTTTATAAATCTGCTGCTAATTTGAGCCGAACTTGGACTGATGATCTGTTTACCACGAGATACATCAGCAGCCCAACTTTGGTTTGAATACATTCAAAGGTTATGGATTGGCAGCAGATTTTTGAAAATTTGTCGGAATCACTCGTGACGTCATCAGTTGAAAGTTGTAAATATTAACAAAAAACTCAAGAACCATAAAAGATTTAAACAAAGTTTCTTCACCGCCCTTCTTCATTTCAGAAAGGTCTATCCACTGAAAAAATAAGAATTTTCTCTTCATACGCACTTTAACAAATTATTAATTTCCGTTTAGTAGTTCTTAAGTTTGTTTGTTTTTTAAAACTAAAAACTAAAGGTACTATAGGTACTGTTAAACATTGAAACTTTATCTGCATTGCAATTATATATTGCATACTGCAACTTGTATTGCAGCAGCTTTGCGAAAAAGGTTTATTAAGTGAAAGTTTTACAGTTTTTACATGAAATAAACAAAAAAAAACCCAATAAATCGGGCTAAGAAGACGCAACTCGGAGAAATAAATGATAAACAAATAAATAGTTTCAACCTGTTGACTTGTTGCACGTTCAACTGACATTGACAAAAATGTTTACAGCTGCTGGTTAGCAACTTTTTGTTTGACATATTCACTGCCAGTTTGAAAAATGTTTTAAAAATATGCAACACACAAGGCATGGCGGTATAGATCATGATGACTCCTAGCGCCGATGATAGAAACTAACAATGCGTTTTGTTACTTGTTAAGGATCGATCTCAAGATCTAAAAAGATTTCGTATATTTTCTTCGTAGCTTTTCAAAGGTGTTTCAATGGCGATAGTGGTCCAAGTAGAATCCGGAGATGGACAAAAGATTGTGACGATTCGATCGCCTTTACAGGCAAGTATCTCTAAACAACATAAGCTACTTGTAGTAAGCGACTTTTGCATCCGTATTAGGGGTCATTGACACTCTTGTGTAAGTTAATTAAATACAACTTTTTCAAACGTTTGAGAGTCAAATCACAAATGCTAACCTCTAGATGAGGTGAGCGATTATCAGCGAGGACATTAGGGCTGTTTTCTCTACTCTTATCAATTCTGCTTGAGCGTTTGTGAGCGAGAGCGATTGCTCACCTTAAATGGCAAGCATTGTAAACTATCCTGTTTTATGGGCCTTTTGTACGGACGCTTAGTGTGTGTTGGACCTCAGAAGTTTCCTCACCGATGCCTCAGACATCGGGGAAAAACAAGATAGCAAAAAACTCTCTCCTCTCCAGTAAGCCCCCTTGTCTAGAGCATCAAATTTTCAGTAAGTCCCTCCTCTTTAATAAGCCCCCGATCCCGATATAGTTAAAAATGTGATGGGGCTAAAACACAAGGCATATTGTGTCAAGAATACAGTTTTTTAGCGGTTTTATCTGTTTCAGTTTTTGAAAAGTGTCTGTTATCACGCCAGAGTGAACACAGAGTTACTAGTTTCTATTACCTTGAAATTGTCTTGAGTTGGGCGAAGGTGGAGTTCAATACAAGAACAAGAAAGAGTGGAAAAGAAAAGAAAAAAAAGACTACAACTATGTACATAGTTTCTATTAAATCTGTTTAGTACCCTGACTTCACGCCGTGTTTTTGTCTTTGGTTTTTGAGCCCTCCTCTCTGATGAGCTCGAGCTCCCCGCCCTGAAGGTCTTTAAATAAATAAGTCTCCAGTAGAGCGTTTACGGTAGGCCTACAGTCCCTCTACTTTATCCCTACAGATTCACAACCACTTTCCAATTCCGTTGGAATTGTGCGTGAAAAAAGAGACAAGTTATTCGACGGTGACGGTGATCGAGGAGAAGTCAGTGTACAATGTCCCGCTCGTGTTAGCCTACCGTGCGGGACTATATCTTAAGCCTGCGGGTTTTGGGTAAGTTAAGAATGGAAAGTTTTTGTGTAACGTCAAGTTCTTTTTATTCTATCGTGCGGGATCGTCGATCCGTCATACCTGCGGAATTCGACAACATCACGAACTTGCGAAAGAAGGTTAGATAGTGTTAAGAGTCCGTAAACAGCCCACTTTTAAAACCTACCTTGTGGGATTTGCGTATTAAAACAGTACCCTAAGTTCGTGTCGCTTGTTTGAGCCTATTGTGCCGGACCCGTAGGATTCAGCAAAGTTGGTAATTCTGTGTAGGGTAGATTGATTGGTGGGAAAAAGCTGGCAGCGGGGTTTTCGACTCGTACTCCTAGGATCCCAAGTTCAAGGACCTGTCACACCACTGCTTGTGTCCTTGAGCAAGAAACTATCCGACTTTGTTCCAGTCGACTCAACTGTGTAATTAAGTACCAGCTTCTTCTAAGAGCCTTTCTTCGATAGATTAGTGTCCTGTCCAGAGGTAGTTGAAAACATTCAGTCGCTTAACATAACGGAAACTGGAAATAAGCGCCGACCTAATTGGCCGCATGGCTCGAGAAAGGGTTCAGCTTTAGCTTAGTTTGTTTAGCGTGGAAGTGAAAGAAAAAATATAATGACAAGGACTATGATAGTGTTATTAATGATTATTAAATTTTCAATCTCGAATATTGCGATTCGCGCGTTCTTATTGGTTGATTCAATCTCGGTTCAGTATCAGCTCATATTCGGAGTTCACCAAATATGGAAACTGACTGCAGTGTTTGCAAAGCCAAAAAATGGGTTCTGAATAAAATTTAGCTGTTATTTCTAAATATGGAAGAGTTTAGAAAACTAAACAAATTTAATAAAACAATTATTCCATTCGCGCTTGTTGCATATGAGATGATTTAAAGCCATAGTGTTTTTAATTATTAGCTAACCTTCTTTTACTCGTAACCAGTTATTCTTTGTGTTCGAGTTTTTAAAAATGGGCTGCATCCTGATAACCTAGAGAGAGTAAGGTTAGATAGTCAAAAGCTGAAGAGCTAATTTCAGGGTGTAAACAGGCTTCAGAACGATATCTAGAGGATATTACATGCCTGCGCGGAGATACGAATTTTATCTTCGAGTGTTGAAAAATTATCTTACGAGTGAGCGCAGTGGACGAGTGAGTTATTTTCAACACGAGAAGATAAAACTTGTATCTCCAAGTGGCCATGCAATTTTCTTTTTATCACATACTAAGTGAGATTCTGGGTTTTATGCAAAATTAATATTTTTCTTGACACAGAAAGTGGTTTAAAAATTTACCAAATTCAAATTTCCATATCATTCACACGTGATGATATGGAAATCGTGCGTCCTGATGGCTGTTTTTGATATCACCACATGTAATTGATATGGGTGGCTGATACGCTCTGTATTTCACAGATCTACTATGTAAATATCGAGCTAAGTATGTGATAAAGCACTGTTTTGTTTATGTCGTTTAGTTATGGTGAGACGACGAACCCGCTCATGTGGACGGCTCTCTCAGGTGTGGGCCACCAGGTGTTCACTTGCTCCCCGCCCACTAGTGCTGTGGCGCCTTTCTTCATCGAGGTAACTTATCGAGCTTATAAGAGCAGTGTCACTAAAGTCTAGTTTCACCCATTAGAAATAATAAAAAGGTAAATGTAATGCACCTATCAATATAAAGCCCGGGAGGGGGAGGGGGGTGCGGGCAAGGGTGAGGATTTGTGTCTGTGACCCGATATTTTTGTAAAACGCCCAAGGGTCGGGCTTCGAAAAATCGTCAAATTTTAATTTGGAAGTTCAAGGTTCCCACCCCGGGAACACAAAATCCCCTCCCCCGGCCCGGGTAACAAGGCAGTTACAAAAGGTTCTGAAAATGAAACTTAGGTGTTATAAAAAATACGTTAGCATTTTGTTAATATGTTTTCTAACACGGTTGAAAAAGAAAAAGGCAAGAATCCGTATTATCTTTGTGGAATTATCGATTTTTATTGAGCACACATAAGTTTCCTCCGCAAAAACCTGATTGCAACTTCCAGCTCACCATGCAACTGAACGGAAAAATTCAAGAGCATCTTATGAATGCACCGTCATGGCACAGGAAGCGACGTTTGGACGATCTACGAATCGATGACGAGGTCTCGTTCAAGTCTCCTTACAATGACATGGCAATTTCGTTCCCAGGCTCAAATTCAATTGCCCGTCCCCGGGCTTGACAACGATCAAACTGCCCTCCCCCCTTGAAGGCCAATATCGTCAAATGCCCGCCCTATGCCCGCACCCCCTCCCCCCTCCCGGGCTTTACATTGATACTTGCATAAGTACAGTTGAACCCGAATTGAATTTATCTGATGAACACCATAGGTTTCAGTCGCAACGTTACAACTATTGTAAATTTTTAGTTTTATTGTTAATATAATGGAATATTTGTACAGCATTTGGGACTATTACATTGGCTGATTATCTGCTTACCAGTACTGCATAGCAAGCCTTGACCCTTTTAGTCACAGTAAAAGTCCTAAGGTCTCCCAGTTGGAGCCTATACTATTCATTTAATAAGTAATGGAGAATTTTAATTTTTTTCGTTAAATTGCCTTGTTTGATCAGTTCTTTTTTTGTCATTACCAAGTGTCGTATCTTGTATGTCGTGTGCGAGGAGAAGTTATCTTTTGATAAATTTTGGTAGCTTACTTGAAGAGTAATGGTTGATCTGTGCCGGAGGTCGTTCCTTCAGTTTTCTCCGGGATCAGAGAATTTATTTGTAAATTTTTTGAAACTATTACGTTTGCTAACCACGAGAACGAAACAGTTTGCTTGGATTTCACCTCTGTTCGCAATACCTACTGCAGTCTCCAGTTCCACATGTTAGATTAAAATTTTTAAAGAAATCTTGTAATATAATTCAAACCTAATACGTTGATGATATGTGTTGATGCAGGTTGACTGTGTGAAGGCCAAGTTTACAATGACATTAGGCATGATTAAGGATTCTCCATCGTTTATCTTCAACTGCTACCCACCCGTTATACTTCACAACTACCTTCCATACAGTCTGCACTACATGGTAGACGTAAGTTACAAGCCCTTGGAGGTTTGTTTCTTTTGTTGTTCGGCCGTCAAAAGGGTTTTGTGGCAGTAGCAGCAGAGAGAGCATGTGATCTGCAATCATATGGTCACGAGTTCTTGTGGCTCAGATAGTAGAACACCTGGATGGGTTCTTGAGCTTAGTAGGTAGATCAGATGACTTGTAAACAGAGGATCATGGCTTCCGGCAGCTTAGTCGACACGGCATCTTGCTTGTATTCAAAGATCATGGGCTCCTATAGATCAGTAGATAAAGCATCTGACTTGTAAACAGAGGATCGTGGGTTCCTGCAGCTTAGTTTGTAGAGCATCTGGCTTGCAATCAGAGGGTCATGGGCTCCTGTAGATCAGTAAATAAAGCATCTGATCTATAATTAGAGGATCAGTGGATCCCATTAGATCAGTTGGTAAAGTATCTTATTTGCAATCAGAGATTTGTTGCTTTCTGTAGCTCGGTAGGTACGGCAACTGACTAGCAATCTGAATGTCATGGTAAATAGTGGTTTTTGATTTCTGAAGGATTTTGGGTACGTACAAAACCCTAGTAAAAGTACTTAGAAAAGGAATTACTGATAGGAATCGAGCTCAAGAATTACCACTCCGTTTTGCTACGTACTGGAACCCAATTACCGATCAAATGTTCTACTAATCCGCTCTGTTTGAAACTAGGATTTTTGAGAAAAAAATAAACCTTTGTAAAGCTTGTTCTAAGATCTTCACCACTAACCACATTGGTTCTGTTGGTCCATTATGAAGATCTTCAATAAGCTATCTAACTACCTACTTGTTTTATTTATTTATTATTAAGACTGGCGCCTTACTAGCTTAGCTTACCTTGGCCATGATGTAAACGCATCAGTAATAAGAAATGTTTGTTATAAATCATTACGATCGAGTTTCACCCATTCTATTTTCCTGTTTACAGGGTATCCCGTATACGGAGTTAAAGGGAGGATGCCAGTACCCTTTGTTCTCTGTTGACGTCACAAAGAAGGTCACCTTGTACATTCAGGTTAGCTGTATTTTTCAAAATCCTCCTATAGGTGCGGGTAAATATTCACATCGCCACGTTTTTCATAACTGAAATCTTATTAGCGGGGTTATTTTTACTTTTGAATAACTGTTTTCTAGGATACGAACAGGACCTTTGCTATCAATTTGCTATCAAAATCTAGTTTCGAGAACTGACAGGAAGAGTACTTGCTTTGTTTGGTGTTGTTACTAGACGTAGAACTACAGCAAACCATCAAAGACTTTCCTCTTTAATTACACAGCTAGATAACTATCAAGGCACCTGCTGGAAAGGAAAAGTTGACTTGAGGAAAGGAATGGATGAGCTCTCAAGCTTCGCCTTGGTATCAGAGGGGAAATCATTTGTAAGAGATTTCATCTTTTTAGCTGATTGTTCAAGTTATATTTACTCGAATAAGGGGGAAGGGACTATTTAAAAAAGGCGTAAAACGAGATAATACGGCCATTGCTGTTTAGAAGAAACTCTGACCAAAAAAATGTACTCTTGATTTTCTATTGATTGAATCGTTATAAGAGAGCGTCCGTGTAAAAACCACAAATTGAGCGGAAAATCGTCAAAAATCGATTTCGCTCATACTTTGCTCACTTGTAGTACGCAATGAGATATAGTTGAAACTGTTTTCGGTTTTTCAAAA
>JANVCF010202269.1:0-18670 GCA_025388745.1 Hydrozoanthus gracilis
AAACACCACTCATCTCTACCCTACAAACACCACTCATCTCTACCCTACAAACACCACTCATCTCTACCCTACAAACATCACTCATCTCTACACTACAAACACAATTCAACAAAATTCCACATCAGAGTTGTAATAAATAGCTATAATAACAACTTCATTTAATTTTTATGTTAGAGCAGTTGCCATTAAGCAAAGAAATATGATCGATTAATAACAAAAATATAAAGCAGTCACACAGAAAGAACCCCAACTGATTGCATGGGGAAATATTGTAGACCACTTGACTATAAACAAGAGTGATGAATTTGACTCTAAATAAGGTCATCAAAGCCAAAGCTGGCCATTGGTCAGAATGGTATTTGAACCAAGGTCATCCACATGCAAAGCCGGCACTCACCACTGGGCCACACTGCCTTCACATAAACTAGGACTTGCAAAAGTGCACTTTTGGCAGTTAGCTATTATTAACAGCAAAAGCACTAACTAAACCCTTGAACAAGGAAGGTTGAGTTATTTTCTGAAGTGATTGATTCCTGTATAAACCAACTCTGTACATGACATTCCAAAGCTGATACCTATTTTCCAAGTTTTATAGGCTTGGATTTTGAAACTGTGGATTTAGATGGCTTTATATCATCAAATTGAACCTGTGCAAAATTCTTCAAAAGCCTAAATTTTTGTGAAGTGCAAGATGCTCAATCTAATCAACTTACAGGCTCTTTTATAATAAAAGTGAAGTTGTGCAGTTAACAAGGATATTAAAAGAAGTTCAAATTCCTAAAAACGATGTGGGCTACTCAATAGCAGGAATCCTGTTTGAAAACTAAGCTACAGCTGTAGTATGTTTGTGTGATCTATAAAATAATTTCTAGCACCAGTAAATATGCTTGGATTTCAAAGCAAGGCATTGGCACCATCTAAACAATTGCAACATAAGGCGACTTATCTCTGCCATTTCAGATGTCTACTGTCACTACTGTTTGTCTTCTTGAATATCTCTACTTGCAGGTCCCAATTAAACCGGGGGGGGGGGGAAGTGAAAAATGATATATGGCAACGGAGAGCTGCAATGATTGAACTGGTGTTGCCCGTGGGGGTGGGGTCCCACTAAGCCCCGGGGGGTGAGAAAAAATTGAAAAGTTAATACAGTGAATATCTCTACTTGCAGGTCCCAATTAACCCTAGTTCTGCTAAAAACGATTTCAGCAAAAACTAAAAACGTTCTAATTTTAAAACCACTGCTTGAAAACCTACAAAGTGACCATTCATTTTCTTTGTCTTTACAAGTAGATTCTGAATCAACAAATTCTGAAGTTTGCAATTTTTTTGAGATTTTTTGGCTTTGATTTTCAAAAACTTAGCAGGATAAGGGTTAAAAAAGCTAAGCCAGGGTTAATTACCATGACAACCAATAGGTTTTGTTAAGAGCTAAGTATAAAGTTAACTGACTTTTGAAAAACCGGTCCCATGAAGTTTAAACCAACCTGCACCAAATAGAACTTGTTGCTTCACTGTAACAAAAAAAATTCTGCCCTCATCAATGTTTCTTATTTTCTCTAAGATCAATGCAAGTTCAGTACAAACATGAAACATCTGAAACCAGGTTGAACTAACTCATTCTACACTGAAATTTCAATCCTACTGGCTGGGTTTACTTGTCACAAGATGATGGAACCAAGTTTTTAAAATATTCTTTACAGAATTTTTAAACTGACATTTGCTCGAAGCTTGACATGCTTCCGAAAAGTAAAAACAATGAGCTTTTTAAAAATTTGAGGACTTTGTCAAATCTGTACCATCTAGTTTTTTAATCACAAATTAAACTATTCTTGGTGACATTGGAAACTTTGGCATGAAGAAAGCATAATACTTATGAACTAAAGGTATATTTGGCATCTCTAGTGGCATTTGCCTATGCAAAAAATTTTCATTTTAAGGAAGTAAAAAGCCAACATAAAATTCATCTTCCTCTTATAAATATT
Source organism: Hydrozoanthus gracilis (assembly GCA_025388745.1). Classification (NCBI taxonomy): domain Eukaryota; kingdom Metazoa; phylum Cnidaria; class Anthozoa; order Zoantharia; family Hydrozoanthidae; genus Hydrozoanthus; species Hydrozoanthus gracilis. The sequence goes on from JANVCF010202269.1 coordinate 1,983, forward strand.
TGTCAATTGTTACAGGTATGTCACTTACATATCTTGCCAACAAGTTTCTGTGAACTTGTTCTAAATATCAAACACTCAACTGAGCAGAAGCCATGACTAAAATCATTCAGTCCAAACAGATGCTACTTCTCCAAAAAAATTTTCAGAGATATTGTTCCACTCATCAAACAGGGTTTATAACAGGTTAATTAATACAGCAAAGAGATTGTTCTAATCCATTTCAAGAATGGTCAAATTCAAGCTGACAAGCTGCTTTCTCTCCTTACTTAAGCAATGTTTCGTTTCGGTTTGGAACTACAGAAAGAGTAATGGCCTACAGATTGAGTGGTAAACAATGAATTAACCTCACATGATTAAAAAAACAATTTTAGTAGCCTTATGGATTTGTATACTTAAGTATTGTTTGGCATCCAAACTAACTCTCTTGATAACAAAAAGTATAGTTCACAAAATGAAACACCTGAATAGATCTATTGAACGAATACAAATTAGTACAGTTTGTCCTTTTACTACAATTCAACTTGAGTTGAAGAAACAATTGTTATGGCATTCATCAAGCAATTTCATAATGAAAACTTGTGCATACAAAGAATTTACTTGTTATTTGGAAAAAATTTCATCAGGAATATCTGTATTTGCCCTTTTAGAATATATATGTATATATAAGTTCAATATTAATTCAAAAGCAATACCGCACAAGGTTTTTTTAAATAATACTTAAATTTCCAACCACACACTGGAAGAATAAACTATATGAAGGCAACTTTGAATCTTGCTGAAGTGTAAAGCATCATAAAGAACAATGTAGCGTTTATATAAATTACAATGAAACCAAGATGTTGTGTTTCACACTAGAACACAAATTATCCACATTAAGTTTTGACAATGGTTTCAAAATACCTAAATTATTTTACCTGGAAACAAGATTTTTCATCAGTAATAAATTGTTGTGGACTAAGAAACAATAACTATAAATTGTATGCAGTATCAAACATTAAATTTTAATCTTATTTTTAAAAAAGTCATAATATAGCGATACAACAGATATATTTCATATTCAATATTACAGCAATGGGCATTTTTATCAGGTCAATTCAAATTCATTTCCACATGAACTTTGAAGCAATTCGTATGCAAATATTCATCACATTTTCGACAGGTGAGTGTGATCATAGATGTTTATTCTGTTTTTCGTTTAAATATCTTAAAGCAAGATAATTCTGGTTTTCTTCTTAAAGTTTAATCTTTGGTTTTTACAGTCTCCTTTTATAGATTTCTCTGTGTTTTTTTCGCTACCTTCTGTAACTGCTATCTAAAATAAAATAAAATGAAACGAAACAGCTGGCGAGTTGAGTGGTCGCACAGCAATGACATTAGAAATGTTAAACAGCAGTCTCATTCAAAATATGTCGTTACAATTTTAAGAATTAATGAACAAAATCCCTAAAAGTTATAAACACAGAATTTAGACAAAAACTGTACACTTTTTAAAATTTTGAAAACCCTTACATTAAAATGAGTCAATAATTTTGATCAAATGTAGAGTCAGCTGCGTTTCTATCGAGCATAAAATAATCAGTTTCTCAAAGGCCACAATGAGCGTGGATAAAAAGTTGCAAGCCGAAGTACCGCAAAAAGTTGCAATATATTGTCCACTCGATGTAAAACTTCAGATCGTAGAGTTCAAACCCTAATCTGGCGTTCAAAATGAACAAGCTATTTAACTTTTCGACAAGGTAATCATCGGCGATCTTTCTGTCACAAATGTTGTCCAAAGGCTTTTTGTGTAAACTTGCAGAACGTGACGACAAAAGCCATGAGCTGTTCACAAACTAGCGATTAATGCGGCATTTTGGAAAATGTTGTACCAAATTGCTTTGGACAACTGCTGTGAGACAAAAAGACAACAATTTTCTAATTTGAGAAGCCGCCTGATCATTCGATGACCAAATAGCAAGAACCTTTGAATAAAGATCGGTGGATTAGGCCGTCGTCAACTACGACCTTTAAGATAGAACTCAATCGGACTAATTCGAAATAAATAAATATTTTCGCTGACACAAACGAAAAGGGAACTTGCAAAGCGCGCAGCACGAGGGTCAGGTGAGGAAAAGTTCTTTCGGTTCCACTCCGCTACATATACATTATACAAGCAAACGGATAGCCTATAAGTTTCCCTCTTCCATTAGTTTGTTTAAATTTGCGACGATGCCCGTGAGAACAGGGCGAAGGGGCCCGTCGGGCTCAAATACTCGCTCCAGCAGATCGCCTTCGATAAAAAACCCAAACACATGGTCAACTCTTCCGTGAGACTTGGCAGTTAGATGTCGATCAATCAGCTGATGTATAAGTTTTTTACAATCTTCTAGGCTCTTACAAAGAAAAGCTTTATCAAACGAGAAGTCAACTTCGTAAAAACTAATAAATGTCATTGCTGTTTGCTTGAAGCTTTTGCGAAACTTCTCTGCGAGGAGAATTTCATTTTGGTTGAACTGATTGTTTCGGAACAGCACACTAATTTTTACCACAATTTTGATGAGGTCCTTCATGATTTTCTCTGCTTCCTTTTTACTTCCACTGTCTTTTTTCACGAGCTGATACAGTTGATCCAGCAGCTCGCCTGTCGTGTCATCAATAAAAACTTTGGCGACCTTTTTTGAGGCCATTTTGCCAAGAACCTTCTTCTGCGCTTGTACAGTAAAACTCTTCGCGTTAAAGTTCGATTCCGCCATCTTTTCCCTAAAAGCAAAAGTAAAAAGCCGTAATCAGTGTAAATATGGTAATTTTTAGCACTTTCGAATTTTTTAACAAACATTCAATAAATACAACGCTAGAATTTACAGAACTCGCTGCATGCAGTGACGAGGCCGCACAAATTCGCGCGCCTTCCGCGTTTCTCAAAACCGCCATACGGGTTGAAGGAATTAACTCACCGATACGTGTTGAATCAACAATTTCCAGAAATAAAGCCAACTGCTTCACCAACGTTCGACCCTTATAAAGGGTCTACAACGACATCAAACCAGTCTACAGTTTAATAAAGCAACTGAAAAATGCATTCGATAAAAGAGGTGGAACGGAATAAGAAACATACACTTGGGCATCTGAAGTGCCTTGATTGACACCTTGGCGGTCACGTGACTCGCTTGTTGCAGCGCAATTTTGAAGCAAGTTTTTTTTTTCAAAGGAATTCCGCGGCAAAACAGCTGAAACTCGTGTGCAAGACGGATTACACTTTTTAACACGCTTATCAGCTTTGAAAATAAGCTTAGTTTCACTGCTACAGTCATAACGAAGTAGTGATTTATAAAACAGGGAGAGCGCTACCTGTTTGATATTCCAGAGAACTTTGTGTGGAGTTGGCATTACTCAATTGTTTTGGTTTCGCCGAAAGAAATTGCGACAAACTGCCAGTTCATTTTGAAAGTATTATCACTGAACCGGCCAAAGAGTTTACATAAGCGCTTGCTACGTATCTATGCAGCCATGTTAAACGCCATTAAACAAACAAAAGACAAGAAACATAATAAAAAAAATCAAAAATTTTATTAAAGAAGTACCTGTGTATATTGAACAATCAAGCTGAGCCGACCGGCGCGAAATGACGCTAAACTCCTTATCTTTACTCTCCCTAAAGCAAAATAGTTAGAATAAAGGAACGCTTTAGAGTGAAAACTGAAGCGCTCTATGACAATATTAAACCAAATTTCGCACTGTCCAATTGCTTTCGCTGAACAGACCTTCAACGTAATGTCTCAGCGTTGAATATTTTATATTTCATTTCGAAGTTGATAGACGTGTGTGTTTTGTTTTTTTTGGAACCCAAAACAAAGTATACATAGACGTTCGAAATAACTGTAAGATTCATATGAGTAACATCTTAAGACACAAAATCAATTTATGTTTTTTTTTCTCTCACCGATTTTTCCATTCGACAGCGGTGCCGAATTTTTTAGCAGTTAATGAAAAACCCTGTTTTATTGTGTGTAAACAGCGAGTTGCGTGGTATTGTTCTTTAATGTCACGCTTTTTTGTACAACATGACAAGAATTCTTTTTCGTTTATATTATGTTTGTTTCGTATCGGCGTCCCACTGAACTACATACAAACAAACGGGCCGCCATGAAATATTTCGTCCGTGTTGAGTTTTGGACAGAAAAATCACAGCCACAGCTTTCGAATTCTCGGGCTAAACGTTAACTTGATATTTAAATAGTATGCACTGATCAACATTTAAAGTTTTCGTGATCCCGTTGGCTTGCAAACGAAATCAAAAGTGTCCCTGCGTACGTGCAGACTGCAGTATAAAACAAAATACCTTGATTCTTTGTTCAGAAAGATTACACTGATCTCTTTACTATTCAAACTGACTCTGAAAAGAACCTTAAGCGCTTGTCCAATCAAAAGCTTATACCGTCAAACTGTACCATATAGTCGGCTTTGATTGGTTATTCAACGGAAAATAGACTAGATATGCTCTGGCGAGTAGTCATCTATTGACTGTTACTTATGGCATTAGTGCTGTTATTGAAATACATCATCGCTGTATATAATCGCTTATCACAATATCTTAATAATTATTGTAATTAGTTGTATGGGCATATCAGTGTCATTCAGACCTGTTCGGATCAAGTGCACCGCTTCACGGTTTTATTTTTTCACTAGGCGGTTCTCACTAAACTACCAAAGATAAAACACACAAAACTGTTAACTTTGTCAGTGTAAGCGCTATTAGACTGGCCTGAGCAATTCCACTAACGTTAAAACACCAGTACAGTAGGTTGTTTGTTGCTAACACGGCGGGTGGCTGTGGTGAATCAAAAACGCCAGAAATGCCGTTGCCAATACCTAAATGCAACTGAGTTTCCAAGGAGATGAATGTCCCAACTACATGAATAATCATTGTTTCCCTAAAGATTATTGCGCTATTTTGTGCTTCAAGATGATCTGATATTATTCTGATCCGTATTCTTTACACGAACGGTTTTTGTTGCAACAGCACGAAAGCCTAATAAATAATCTTGAACTATTTCAAATAGTGCTTGTCGAGCACAGATATCACGTGCAGACTAAATTTGTAATAATTAATTCAAAAAGAATTTTTTTTGCAAGTTCATGTTTCGAGTGTTTTCCCTGGAAGCGTTAAACCGCATAATTCTTTTATATTTGTTCATTCTGCGAGAACTCTGACAAAAAGTCTTTGCGTCCCGCTGATGGAGAATTTCTCGATTGTTTTCATACTTCGAGTTAATTCGAAAAAAGTGCAAATCTGCCACAAAACACAACAGGAAAGAAGAGATTACTAAGATTTCTTCCTTGATTAACCAGTAACAAGGGCTTCTTCTTAATAAGAAGAAATAAATACAGTTCAGGTAGCTTTAACCAGGCCAGGCAGCTGGGCTAAGCTTGTTAGCTAGACAGACTCACACTCAGAATTTTGAGATCGCGTGTTGATGGCTCAGCTGCTTTCTTTTAGCTTTCTACATAGAATTGTTTGTTTATAATAAGATAAAAAAAAGAACATTGTTAAGAGGATTTCATGAAGACTTAAATAGCAGTATTTGGAAAGGTTTTCAACTTTTTGACTCAACCGATCTCTTCAGTTCTACTCGAATCTGCTGAATCAAATCGAGTCCTTTTGACGCCGTTCACCAGTAAATTTTCGTCAAACTTCTTTTCATTATTCAAGTCTGTTCATTCATTCATTCATTCATTCATTCATTCACTCCTTCGTTCATTCCTTCTTTCATTCATTCACTCACTCACTCATTCATTCATTCATGCGTTCACATTCATTTATCTGTTGATCTAGTGGATTTTTCAGTTCTTACCTTTATATAATCTTAGTTTTCATATATGGTTTTGACTGAAAACTAATTCTAATGGTTACAGCCTTAGCAATACCATCGATCATTGGCAATGTTCAACAATTTTATAAATAAAATTATAATAGAAGAAATGTGTATATATAAGTAGTTGTGTCGGCCCCATGGCCAATGTGATTCATTGTGGAAACGTTTTCCGTTTACCAAAATTGGAAATTCTGAGCATTTATTCCGGATACACGCATATATAGTCTCTTTTTTGGTTTCTTGTTTTCTGCGGACTGAGTTTACGTGCACTCGTAACCCAAAGGGCAGTTAGCATATTTAGGTACGTACCGATTGTAAAATATAGAAAGGTAGCTGCTGTGTAAAAAGGCTGCAGGCTAACAATTTCTTATTTTGTAGCGAGGAATATAACACGCAAGGCTGTGACCAATATTTAGTTAGCGGATAGATGATGCAAGCCCTTCCGGTGGCTGGCATGTTTTATGATAATTGTGCGATATAGTTGTGCGATAAACCGACAGCTGGTCGGGGAAAAAAAACGACTTCGAATTCGCGTCCGTTATAGCTTTTTTTTACTACCAATTCTTTTCAGTTCATTCCGATGACATCAGCTTTTTTAGGTTTCACTACGTACTTCAATAAGAAAAATTTCTTCCATGAACAAATTTAAAACAGTTACCAAAGAACGATTTAATGCTTGTTTGCCCTTTGGCTTCTAGCCGCTAGGTTTTTCGCGACGGAAAAAAATATATATTTGGGATTATGTTTGCATCATAAATTGTTACAGTATTGTTAACAAATACAGAAGGAAATGTTGAATATGAGAAGATAATTGTAAGAACATATTCAGTGCTTTATTGCATGCAAGCTATTTGCATAACAGGCCAAATTTAATCGCCTTAATCGCCTATGGATAATATCTTGATTAATATTTTCACTAACAATTGGTTGATATTAGCTTTTCAGTTCTTTTGTTAGCTTCAATCCCATGCAACTGAAGTGAAAGTTTTCGCTCCAAAAACGGCGATTGATTTTGTGTTTTCTGAGCAAATAAAACAAAATATGAATATTGAGTCTTTAATTTTTGTAGATATGCTCGCGGACTGAACGTTGAGTCAACTCGGCTCAGATATAAACTGAATTTTGTCAAAGCTTGAGTAACAAACGACTTGTATCAGACAAAACTAAATATACCTAATCTTAAACTGCTCTCTTTTTAAACTTCTTGTATAGCAACGACTTTTTTATCAACTGGCTCAAATCACCACCCAATATATACTTAATGGTACCAGAACTTTCGAGATAATAATATAATTGGCAGGGTTTCTGTCTTAAAAAACAAAGTAAAGAGCAATTCAGTCGAGGCTGAAAATGTAACGAAAAATAACAGCTGTAAACCTGAGCAAATACCAACTGTTCTTATAAAAATACACAATGTACTATTCATGACTATCTTAAAGATAGATGCAATTGAAAACCCCTATAAGAGAGAAATGTTTCCAATTCAAAGTTAACCTCCCTCTATTAACTATGCCGAAACTAACCTGAACTAAAGAAAGGCGCTTCACATTGCATGATTCAGTGAATAATTCTAGTTATAGTCTTTTGATAAGGATAAATTTCTTCATTGTCCAAATTAATTTGCTCCTAATATCCTTGTATGGGCAGTACATAGCTTGAAAACAACGAACATTAAAATTTGGTCCAAAGTCAATTTGACTTATAATCTGCATCTTACCGATTAAAAGGAAATCATTATTCTGCCGCCATCTTGACTATCTTCATGTAAACTTAATCATACGGCAGATAAGCGAGAGAGATAACAGAACAGAGGTTACTTAAAAAAACAGTGAAATATAACTCAACAACAAATAATGCAATGCAGTTTCCTACAGTATTGAATATTCTATAGACCAACCCTAGACAGCCGGCTTTGCGGTATCAGTTCAGCAGTCAGCGTAGCCAGAATCTGAAAATTTTACAGGCCCAATTTTTGCTTAACGTTGGTTCGGCAGCTTTTCAGTTTGTGCAGGCTTGAAATTAGAACAATTTTTCAAAACTTTCTTTTTCCCTGTTAAAATAATTTGAAAGTCTGCAGGCGTATACCAGCTGGCTACGCCACTGAGTCCAGTGAAAGAGTCGGTCATGAGCCGATTTCAAAAACAAAACTAATGTTTCCGAACTGAAAGCGTTTTGACTTCGGTATACACTCTTTTTTGTTAGAACTTTTTTATTATAAGGACATGAGGCTGAGAACAGGTGAAGGACAAGCACGGTGTTATTAAAAAGTTGCTTTTCGGTGGACTTCTTGACTAAAAGTGGCAGACAACAATTTTACATCGTATGTTTTTTGTTTACCAAATCGAAGTTTCTACACTGATGTACAATAAAGATATTTTAACATTTTAGGCTAGTATCCCGAAAATGTTTACATAAGAACGCTCTGCCTCTGTCGAAAAATTCTATGTTATTATAAAAACTAAGAGAGTGTACTTGAATAAGTAAAAATACACGATAAGAAGTCCCAAAACATATGTTTGATGTTGGTTGTCAGCTAAAGGGAAGTAGCTGAAAAACTTAAAGCATAAACACTTCAGTTAAGAATTTTGTTTATCTGCATATTTTCTAGTGAGTTGGATTTGTGACTCTTTTTTTAAAAAAAATTTTCAAAAATTGATGAAACGAGTTGATAATTGCAAGTTCCAGCTGCTGCTAAAACATACGTGTTTTGCAGCTAACTAATGTTTTAACCAATAAAGTTTTAGTTTTATTCTTCTGTCATACATTTTCCGACTTTAATTTCGAAAATTAGCCCGTAACCGACGTAATCTGGTAATGGTTTAATAGCCACTCTATAACCATTCATTGTTTTGAACGGAACCGGCTTTCATTAGACTATATATTTTGCTATTTCAAATTATTTTAATAGTTTTGCCTGAGTAAAATTAAATACGATGACCGGAAGCTAAACCATTTCCTAAAAACGCTGAACGATTCAATGTTTAAAGCTACAATCTCATGACTTTTCCTAAACTTTTCCTTTGGTTTGTGTTTCCGTAAACACACGCCAAACGCCGTACGCGTTGCCACGGTAACTCCATTTGCCTTTTCAAGGAGCGAAAGCCGGTTAATTATATTGGGGGTGTGGTTGATTATATCCCGGAAAGTTTTTTTCTAAGCTTTAAAGCTCGCATCCGTAAGCTTTGGCAGGAAACCGAAAAAAGATACCTGTTAAAAATGTTCAGTCCTCAGAAAGCTATTTGGAATGTCGCTCTCAGGAACCCTCTCTTTGTTGAGCCCAAACCTAGAAGTCCTGGGGACAACGGTGGTGTCAATAGCTTATATGTCTAATAAGTAACATAATCGGAGCATATCAAATTTTGATTATAACAATTCTAACCCCACCCTTCCCAATTTAGCTGTCGCTTCCTAAAAAGTAAAAATACAATTTCTATAAACTTTTTAAGAAAATGTTTTAAAAATCTAATATAACGAAGACTGATTCCTTAATAACATAGCCAACTCATTACATTCTTAAAAAACGATAATTTCTTCTGAATTTAGCCCACTTGTATTACATGACGGAAGTTATTACTAATTTATGACAAGTTATTACAACCTCATTACAAGTTATGACGACCTTTCTGGGGCGGTATTTAAAATGAGTATCAGCATAAATGGACCGCTTTGATGTATATGTACTTTTCCGGTGGTGGTAAATTGATCATTGTAATTAAAGCGCTTGTGAGCATACTTACAATGAAAGAGCGCTATATAAATGCACCTAACACTATGACAAACTCAACGGAGTTCAATATAATGGTTCTTTGGCAGATTTTTTAGATATCACAGTTTTTGGACATTGGGTTGGAAGCTTAGCCCTTGATGAAACGAGTTTTTAGCAAAACTTGGAAAAAAAGAGTGTAGCGAAACTTAAAACAAAGTTATCAAGGTAATGACGGAAACTTTGAAAAAGGTATAATTTCATTCAAGTTAAAAAATCGCTACGAGGGTTGGTCAAATAAATTCAGTGCCATTTGGATCCTGCATGGTGATTGGCTCGCAACTGCTTACTGACACACCAAACGAACGAACACATTGCTTAAGGGTAAACGAAGAAAGTCCAATACAAAAAAACACAAATTAAAATGAAGGAAGATGCACAAGCTACAGTTTAATTGCTTTATGAATGGATATTTAGCCGTATACAGAGAATAACCATCGAGTTAATGAATCGAAAAACTAGCCGGAAATGGAACATTTGAAAATCAATAAGGAATATTCGGATCCATGAGGGTTTCTCTATCCATACACTTAGATCCTAACCTCAAGCATTTAAACCAGGGGAGAAAAAATCCTCGGGTATTTGAAACAGAATTTTTTACTTCCTTCGAATCGAAGTTTGTAGTTAATGGAGCATAATTAACGCATGCGCGCGCGCGCCTTTTATCTGATCGCGTCATCTTGTCTATCTCTTTCTCTCTCTCTTAGAGTATCCGGCAGCTGCGTGGGACTTCATACGATGGCTTACATTTTCAAAATATGAAAGCCCTTAAAAACAATATTTTATTGATTAAACGCACACCGCTTGCCAATATGAGCTCTATACCACACGGTTATTTTCGAATAAGCAAAGAAGAAAAGAAGGAAAGAAATTCAAATCTACTGGACTATGAAAATACACGCGAGCCTTCTGTAGGCATTGAATTAAAACGGCGTCAGGGATGTTGTCCTCATTTCTGCCGTTTTCCTGTCTCTGCTAATTTAATTTGCATAATTGCTAACCGCTTCCCGCGTATTGAGCGTCCGTATGTGGACTTTGCCTCGCAGCATGGACTGTCAAAAAACCTCTGACAGAAACAATAGTGCCAACTGCCTTTAAATTCAATATCAAAAGAGATACCCAAACGGTCAATATTCAACGTTTTCCCATACAATTAATTACAAACTAGAGTTTCCTGTTAAACGTGCCTTACTAACCCGTTAAATACAAACCCGGCTTAATTTTTACATTTACCCATCTTTTTTTTCAGAAAACATTAAGTTACTTATGCGAATTATGATGGCTGGTTGAAAGGATTTTTCTCCGCCCAGGTAGCGCTAAAAAACATCGCCATTGCAGTTATAGATGTTCGTAACAGTATTACGAACGGATAAATTTAACTCATCAGTTTGCGGTCTTTCAAAGACGATTAAAGAGAAAAAAGCTGAAACTGTATGGCTAATCAATTAAAACAATTTTTCTCGTGACCGCTTACTAATTTCAACGCACATCTGAAAATATTTATAATTTTTTCTCACAGCCAGTTCAGAGACGTGAAGTTACCAACCTTCAGGCGGCTAACAATATAAGCTTTTTTAACGAATCAGCCAAAACGATTTTTTATTTGTTAAAATTAGCCAAACTAAAGTTTGTCTCGGCGCAATCGGCGATCGTTTCATTCTCTTAAAAAACTGTAAGATTTCATAGAAAATTTGCTCAAACTGTGATATTAAACCTTTTAAAACGGAGCTCCTTCAGGGCAAGTACATAAAATTTTTGATGTTGTTTTATTTTATTAACAATTTTGCACCTACAAAAATTTAAAGTTTTAGTTTGGCTTTATTGCATTCACAGTGCAGTGAAGTCTGTCCACGAGAGATTCAGTAGCTATGTAACAAAAAACTGGGAGTTGAGGGGGGAGGAGAGGGTAATCGTTTGGCTGAAAACAAATATGGTCTGCATGACCAAATAAGGGTTCATCATAATACCCTGGCGACTCACGAACATCTGCACCAATTTTCTTTTGGTCGTTACAATATTGCTAAACTGCTCTTTTAGCGATTGTCTCTTTTACTTTTTATACATTTTGTTGTAAGTAAATTTGCCTTTTATAAACATTAATGTTTATTATGTGAGTGAAAAGAAAAGTAGCGCAAAATGGCGCAGTCGCGAGCACAAATCCCTGCCAAATATACATTAGGTGATGTCTCGTTGTTTCTTGATGGCCTCAACTCGACGTCTATCGACTTAGATTCAATAGAACATGCAATTCGAAGCCTCGACGCTCAACTTGAAGAAAATACTTCAAGGTAAGAATTATTTTAGATAGATTTATAAATATATCTGTGTATTCGACTTGGCGAAAGTGCTTTGTTTACAAAAATGGTCTTCTGGGGAATTGTTTACCGTAAATGGTTTCACGAGTTCATTACAACAACAGCAACACTGTCAAATTAACATGAACATTTTAAGTCAAAGAAAATGTTCGATGTCTTTGAAGGATTGCGTTTGTTCGTGACCTATATTTAGCCAAAACTTGGCAGAAACTTAAATCTGGATCAACTCGTTTAGCTAGCTCGTTAAAAGAGGTAGTTTTTGTTGTATCATTTTTCTCATTATTTTTAATATTTCTTTCATGAGCTACAAAGAGATGTTGTGTAAGAAAATACAGTTTTGATCTTGCAACCGTCGTAATAACACCAACTGAAAAACACTAAAGATGTGATTTTGAATAGTGATTTTGATCTGTTCTCACCTTTATAATACCCTCAGCCAATACTTACTGTGAAGTTTTTTTACAAAAAACATTCTAAATTTTTGTATGTAACAAAGTTGAAAGCTAAGAAAAGTACAGTTTTTATATAATTTTTGTATTAGAAATAGTTTCACATCTCTGATCTTTGTTGAAAGAGGGATTGCCATTGGGTATTACGAGGGGGGGGGGAGGGGATCCATTGGTTGCAAGTTGATGTTAAGGAAAAATTCTTTAAATAAAATAGTGGAAATGCAATCCATTTATTGAGAGAATTGAATCAGTATGCTTAAAAGTTGAATCAATATAAAAAATATCTTAATAATAACCAAATGTGAAGTCTGTCTAAGGAAATAAATGCCCGAGGTCTTTCACATATTACAGAACATACCGAGCGTAACTAGGTATGTGCAAAACAAAGAGGGCTAATATTTTCCCAGACAGACGAGATTATTAAGATATTTATTACATAATGCTTTAGTTTTAGATCAGTAAAAGAGAACAAATGATTATCTCTGCGCGCTCGCGTTAACGAGAAATCGGTCCAATGTTTTCCCGGTCCTGTATGGGAAGTTGTTCGACCGATTTTCAACCAATCAGAATGCAGGATTTGTTTGTTGGCCCTAGAAGTTTGACTTGTAATGTAATAAAATTATATATCATCAAGCTTAATTGAGACTGTCAGTTCAGGTCTACAGATGAGGCTGAGTGCTCACTCTTAAGTAAATTGTGTTAACAACTTAAAGAATACATTTAAGACCAAAACAATAGTGGACAATAAGTGAGGTGGCGGGTGGTTAATTAAAAAGGGTGCCAAATCAATTTTAGGACACCCCCTTACACACACATTATGTATTTTGTGAAAAGTTTAAGTGAGCTTAGGATTTTTTTATGTTTTGACTGAAGCTGCCTATACCTCCCAGAGGACCCATTCAAATATTTTAATGAAGGCAGGTTCATATTATTTTTATACCCAAAAAACCCTAACTTTTTGTAGAATTACACTTATGCTATTGTTGATTTAAGATGAATACCAATGGAATTTTCAGAATTTGTATAAATTTTATAAATTGAATCTTTGGCAAATCTTTGTAAGTTTTGCAAACTACTAAAGACAAGCCCAGTCTCAAAGTTCTGAAGTTTTGACCTAGCCAGTAGGGCTCTGAATTTTGAAAAAAAGCGACTGTCTCAATTTTGGACAAGACTCTGCAGCTCTTAAATATAATCAGCTAAAATACATTTGCTATTCTTAATTAATTTTCTAAAATCATGCCTATAAAGCTATTGCATGCAATTCAAAAAAAGTTGTAGAATTTCGAAACATGTTTTAAAGTTGTATACAGTTTTGACGTCTTTGCAACAAAATTATCTGAGTGGCCTGGTGAGGTCTGTTATATAATTGTTCAGTTCTAATTTCTGACCAACCAAGAGCACAAGCTTTGTTGTGTCCATGCGAAGTCCTATCTTCAGTAGCTTTCCTGGTCTTCAAATCTTAGTTATAATTATAAAAATTCCCTGATCTTTTCTTTGTTTCAACCATTTCTTTTTTCATCGCAAGACAGTAATTATTACTATGATAGTTAATAAATGCAGTTTGCAGGATGTCTGCCATTTTTACAAGAGAATTGCATGCAATTTTTTGTGTTGCAAGGCCAAAAGTTGCTCACATGTGAATGGCGGCTAAAATATGTTGCGGGCGAGTTGCATGTTAATAACCTGTAGGCAAAAGTTGTACCAAGTAAATTGGCCTTTAGGGAAGGTCATTGGTAGAAATAAACTTTACGAAACTAAAAGAAATGTTTATTTTACTGACATGTTTTTGCATTTTACAACTAGCCTGGAAAAAAGTTGGGTAAAGTTTGTCGATGCCTGTAATGACATCCCACAAGGTTCGAAGAGCTCCTCAGAATGGCTTAACTCCCAGCAAGTGGTTGAGCTTCTAACAGATCCTCAGTTTGTTGAGTCAAATGTGTGCATCCCTGAACCAATGGCCATAAACTGCTTCTTAAATAATGTCGTAAGTCATCCAGGGCTTTATAGATCTAGAGATAATGTTTCTTTTTTCTCCTTAATATACCTTTAATAACATAGCAGACAAATTTTTGTTTTCTTTTTTAGTTTTGCATAACTTTGCATGCCTGAAAACCTTTTTTGTTAGCACAACATCTTGAATCGAATCTTGTTTGTGTGATCAGGAACTAGTTGCCATGCATGGATAATTTGTAATTGCCCAGTGGAGTTTCAAACTAAGTCAATGTTGTAAATTTACAGTTGGAGTAAGCTTAGTTAAGTGAAAGATTTGCGATAGTCTCTAGGCCTGGCTGCCATGCGGTGTATTGTTTTATATGTACTAGAGGGAAAAGGAAATAACTGAGTGAACCTATAATACTGGGTTGCAATTTAAATCCTCTTATAAGTAAGTCTCCAATAATTAAATTATATGATCGGTTAGCTAGTCCAATTATTGTGGTTTGAATTTGTTTCTGTCTGTTGACAGTATGATTAAGTAAAAGAAAGATGCACATGCATTTAATAGCTGCTACAGTCTGCAAGTCAAAATGAGATATGTTAACCTAAATCTCATACTTGGAAACTGATGCTCTTAATAATTAAATCAGTTGTACAGATAAAGTATGCATGTAATGATTTTTCATGCACTTTTACATTAATTTTATATGTAACTCAAAAGACATAGGGTAACTTAGCTAACTGCAACATTTGGTGTCCAGGTGCAAGCACTGGAGAGAAATCCAGGACATGAAGAAATGATTTTCCAAGATTTGGTACAGTTTGCATCAGAGCAGGGAATCATGCTTCCTGATGCCCGTCCTATTGAAGAGGAAAAAAACCAACCTCCTGGAGTGTCTGTTCATGTTACCAGCGATGATGATGATAATGTAACCAGTACTCTTTGGGAGGCTATCCGACAAAAACTTCGAAAAGGATTTTTCTGTGCCATGGGCAAACTGCCAGTTACTACCAACCCGGAGGTGATTTTGACATCATATGCAAGGCGCCTTGATATCCTTCAGAAGCTCTGCTTTTTGTTTCCAGGGAATAGTGTTTGGGAAGGATACAAACACCAGCGACAATTGCAGGTTGAGAAACTCATCAGGAATCCTGATGCTATCCGCAGTTTAGAAGTTGATTTTTTGATGGATGTCGAGGGTGTTCCAGGGGACACAATTATGCTTGCAAAGCTAAGTAAAGCAGTTGCAATAATGATCCATGAGGATTATGCCCTTATCGAAGAAGAGTTTGTCCCGCCCAAGATACTGACTCTAGAATACATTCATGAAACATACCTCAGCAAGTTTACACAAGAGTTGAACACTGTGCTTCAGTCTCACACTGATGACCAGCAAGACATCTGTGATCCTCTGAAGCTTGTTGCTTCAACCAGAAGGCGAAGCTCATTTCGGAGAGGCTCGGGTCTCAGTATTTTTGGAGATAACTTAAATATGTATAAGTACTGTTACATGGCATCATTGTCGCTTGAGCTGGCAGTTGTGAAACTAATGGAGCAACAAGAGGCGAGGGGGTTGTTTGACCTTTCAGGTAAGTAGAAAAGTTACTGTCAGTAGCAATAAATAATTGTAAACCTTGTAGTGGCTGAGCAGTGGTCGAGCAATTAGCATGTAAAGGGTCGCAAGTTCAAGCCTTGGTCAGACCACTGTGTTGTGTTCTTGAACAAGACACTTAATCTACCTGACTTTGTTCCAGTCGACTCAGCTGTATGAACAAGTACTTAAGTTCTGCTGGCCGGAGGCTCACATGTGATGTTTTCTGTCCAGGGGGAGTTTGAAACTCTCATCAGCTTAGCACTATAGAAACCAGAGAAGTGCTGGCCTTATCAGCCACTTAGGCTTGAGAAAGGATAATTTACTGCTTAATTATCACATACTTAGTTCAATATTTACATAAAAGATTGGTGAAATATATAGAGCGTATCAGCCACCCATATCAATCACATGTGGCAAAATAAAAAATCAGTCAATTAGAATGCACGATTTCTATATCATCATGAGTGATTGATATGAAACTTTTCCTGCTGTTGAAACAGTTGCAACTTGTCCATCTACTATTTTCATCTGCCGTGAAAACTATGTTAACTTTACTTCTCTCTAAGTATGTGATAAAAAGCTGTGAGATGATTTTTCAACACTCGAAGATGAAATTTGTATTTCCATGCAGCCATGTAATTAACCCTCAAAGTTGCGACCACTTTAGGCGCCATGGCGACTAAAATTTTCGTACTGGCGCGCGACTTGATCCAGAAAATAGTCGCCAAGTTGGCGACCACAAAAAAATTGATACTTGAAGAAGCGAAAATGATAATCTA
>JANVCF010202380.1:0-18662 GCA_025388745.1 Hydrozoanthus gracilis
AAAGGTAAAAGAAGATTAGCATAATTTTCTGTAGGTCGTTCTCGTAATCGCAAAAACTTCAAAACTGAGCTTTTCAAGTCGACGGCGTGCAGCAGGTGACCAGCACGGTGCATTCCAACGTGCAGCTATTGTATTCACTACTGTTTTTTGCCATCTTCGTCGGCGTTGGCGTACTCGTATCTTAAACTCCCTATTGTTAAGCAGGAAGCGCCACACTGGCTGATGTTTGGTTCCTGTTCATTATCAGAACAGGAAGATACGTACATATACTTCACTTAGAAACAACGGGAAGTGAAAGAGCAAAACAGGAACTTGCGCACGAGGTCAGAACAAGTGGCGTCGCTGGTTAAACACTGAAAAACGGAAGGGCACACTCAGTTTCTGTATATCACAGTCTACACCCCTGTATGCCCCCTGCATATCAAACTCGCTTTTACCGGAAAACATTTGGTTTCTGATAACTGGCAACCAAAGAAATTTAAAGGTTGTTGAATGAGGTTAAAGAAGAACACAACAATACAGGTATATATGCTACACGTTAACTGTACAATTACAAACCAATCTCATTTGGCTTCGTGATTGATAGACGATCCGCTAAAATTCAAACTTCTGACGGCAAGGGTCGCTTGAGAAAGCGCCCACTCATTCCGGCTTACTTTTATAATTCCGGACTACATGTGCACAAGCTCAATTTTCTTGACATTTGCTTCTTGTTCCGAATACGTGTAAGTAATACGTGTTTTATCAGTGAAAAAAAGTCGTCACAGAGGAAATTAAAAAACGGGCCACAATTTTTATTTTAATCAGTTTAACTCTGAAGATGATCATAAAGAGCGAAAACGTTTAGTTTTTAAAAATATTTACCAATTTTCCCTATAGTTAAATATTACTTTACCTGCATGGGAAAGTAAGACTTTATTACGAATTTTCTTGCTTTTCAATTTTACACCCTTAGGCTAGTCAGTGCCCGATAAAACAATCTCTCCAGAGAGTTTTCATTGTAAGAATTTCAAAGCTGTTTAGCGAACTGTAGTTTGCTCTGTTTGAAAGAAAATCTTATCAGTCAAGATGAATATAGTTCAGAAATCCTGAGTCACTGACGGGAAGCGAACACGCGACCAATCAAATTATCGGTCAGATGCTCTACCGACAAAAATTCACATGGGGAGGTGAATCACTGGTAAAGCTCTTGTATTTATGTGGGTTTCGACTTTCCCATCAGTGACTCTGGGTTTTTTCCTGAATTTCTGAACTTGAGAAGAACTTCTTTTCCAAACTATAAAACCAAGTTGCGAAATTTTATGAAGAATTATAGTTGTATCGATATATAAACTAAAATAACCACGAAAGGTTTTTGCGGAAACTATGATTAACCCAAACAGAAGCCGTTATTCATCTATAACATTGGCCCTAATGCCACTGCGACGTTGGAATAAGTTAACAATAGAGCAAATAATTGTCTTAAGGCAAAATTTAAAAAACAATTGAGTCACGCGTCTTTACTTTTATTTTCACCCAGCCAAAACCAATGTTGGTATCGTCGACTGAGCGGCCCCGTAGATGTTGGAAGAAACCAAACTTGGTTAGTATATATGAGACTGATCCGCTTATAAACCCATTTTGGGCGCAGAAAATTCCAGAAACCACTAAGCACGGTTTTAATGTATAGTCGCCTTATCGTGCCTTTCTTACTCTGAAAACTATCAAAAATAGCTGAGCTGTTGCGACCAACATCAAACTATACATTTGTTCTGTAATGTAACTTGAGGAACTTTAAAGAAAGCAATGGTTAAGTTTGTTGTTAAACTTCAGCGAACAAATTTGGACGAAAAAGATTTGTTATTACTTTCTCTTTTCGCACACTCACCAAATATTATTAAAGTAATTACTAAGCGCCACAACTAAGTTTGGTCAAAGAGCTGAAGAACAACACAATGCAAATATCAACTAACTACAAGTACTTAACTTTACCGTCTCTTATCGTGCAGATTATTTTTAAAATGGAATCAAACTTAATAGAATGCGAGAAAGAAACCAATATACCAGCAGATATTGTTATTCTGTTTCTTCATTAATTGAACATAGTCATATATGTATGCGGTTGTATATAAATTAGAGAGAAGTTAAATGACTTGGTAAAATCGACAAAAAAGTTGACAGTTAAAAATTTCGGCTATGTGAAGTATTGTACTGCCGACAATGTGCGTTGAGCGTAACTTCTCTCCGCGAAAGCAAGTCACAGTCTACTTACATTCCGATGCACTGGTCACTAATTTTTTAAAGCTAGTAGATGGAAGTCAGCTGAAAGCCGGTTAAGATAGATAAAAAACTAAGATAGCTGAGATAGGTCGAACAGGATTAAGGCAATATATGTGTCTCAACGTGCTTGTTATCTATCGAGTACGTTTATAACCCTCATACAGACACGTACATCTTTCCTCTACTTGGTCACAGGGATGATAAGAACGTCGAGAACAATCGTTTATCAAAATATCTTCCATAAATCATCGTGATATTCGCTAAAGAAAATTCCTAATTCTTAATCGATTTGGTATTGGTGATTTGAATACACAAATATTCCTCTTTGTGAATCAATTAAACCTCTCAGCCCTTCCGGCGTGACAGGACACACGCATGCCTGAAGAAACAACTATACTTCTACCAAATTCAAGATACCAACTTCTCAAAACAAAAAAAAAATGGAAAAGCCTTCTCTTTGCATAATTGAAAAGATAAGTAAATGGTCGGTTAAACAACAATTTTTTCGTGTATTAAGAGAGTCTAATCCATCCTGTAGACTATAACAAACCTTAGAACTTTTCTCTTAAAGTCAATAAAAAACAGTTTATGACTGAATCATTCATCTTCCCTGTCACAAAACTGATAGGAGGGCGATAATTATCACGCAAACTGTCGAATGCTTTCGTTAAGCGACTCTACATGCTAAGACTAAGAGTTTCATAGTCTGGTTGATAAAATATGATAGTTGTCAACTTTTCATAGCAGTTTTAAAAGTGTAACACCGAGTTGTCAAGAAGCATGCAGTCCGCCTTTTCCCGCCATTGACGAGACGTCTTTACGTCATCAAACACCGTTGTCCCGCCAAATTTGACACTAAGTACTATAACGAACTTATATATGTTCAAGCAGTTGTTGAACTTGAACTGTCTATGTATATGTTTTCTTTCAGACAAGTGTTTACTTTGACAATATATAAAGTGTTCATGAGTGTAAGCTTAAAGGTTGTTGGACTGAAAGCTGAGTTTTTATTGCCAGGAAATTCACAAGACCCAACACAACGTCAACCGAAAGATACTGACATCTGCAAGGCTGAAATCAGACATAAAACCTAGAATTAACTGATATACCTTCATAACTACTTGGTTAATACTTAAAATTCGTAAGGAGTTGAGTATGTAGAAAAACAGGCACACGACTTATCTTACTCTTGTCACACTGTAGACTCAAAACTATATCTCCGCCGTCGGTCACTTAAGCGAGTGACTGCCGCATGCGCACAAGGGCGAAATTAAACGTTACCGGTGCGTTACGCTGTTTTAAACAATAAAAACACTATATTGTCTCACCGAGCTATTGTGATAAATTGTAAGACAGCAAGAAATTTCTGCATAACGTTTACAGTACAAACAGAACCTAGTGTGTCGGGCTTTTCAAAGCATTTTGACCAACAAAAGAGGTCCTTTTATTCTCCCTCTTGTCGCAGTTGTCCTCAATTAGATTATCTTCTTAAAGAACACATTACTGCCATTTACAGTCCAGTTGTATAAAGCCACAAAGCAATTCTCTTATGTAATGTAGTTAAAAGACTTCGGTTACTTTCGCTTTAATTTTAAGTAAGCCGAAAGGGTTTGAAGCATGTGACAAATAAATTCAAACCACGAATTTTCAATGGAGTGACATTGAACTGCTATATCAATCTTCAGTTACATGAAATGGCTTGGATGAAAGAATTTAAATAAATGCTTTTCTTTGTGTACAAACAATTCCCAAGTCCTCAACTATTTAATTCATTGCGTGCATCTTCAAATGCAGCGGATTAGGGAACAGAGGATCCCGTCCTGGCGGTGTCTCTTGGAGATTTATTCCCAAGTGACTTGGTCTGCACTCCAGTGAATAGAAATATTCAGCTTTTTTGTATCGGCTCTCTCTGCTTTATATGTTCCAGGAACGCTCGACAAGAAAAATGAGCTATGAGCTTTTGAAACGCAGAAGAAACAAGAGGTCCGCGTAATGCTGGGCACCTGCTCGTTTGAGACTTTGCATTACCGTTGACGTCAATGTTTCAAACACGACCCCTTCGGCAAGGTCTCAGAGATTTTTCGCTCAATTATAAACGTTTGAGATCATAATAAGCATTCTACACACGAGCTGTTATCTTCGCGACACAGAGATCTTTTGTAGATTGCCGAAATACACTATTCAAGCCCAACGCAAGAATTCAAGGTATTCAAAGCGGCTTTTTCGATTTCTATAGCCATAGACTACGATTGTGCAGCAGTTCCGCGTACAGTTTGTGTACCGTCTATATTTGGAATATTTCTACTCACTGTGGTCCATCGTCCCAGCTGGACTTCACAGAATACGGATGTCGTCCGCAGTGCATTTATTTAGTTTTATCTTAAAGGACATGAGCGCTATTATATTGAAGCTGCAGGTGAATAAACAGTGTGCTCCCCTGTTACGCCCACCGTGTCGCAAGCGAACTGTCTGTGGTAATTATATCACTGCTACTAAAGTGTGCAATATCGAATGTCTTATGCGTTTAACATAAACTGGTGGTTTTCAACGCAAGGGGCCAACTATAAAATAATGAGTTTTAAAATTCCCCTGGACTCAAGTTTTTGTTTTTAACTGGTTAGAAAGAATGTATAGCTAGAAACGGAAACAATCGTAGATTGTGCATGACCGATAGGCTGAATGATGGCTTTTAACTGTCGCATGCGTGAGGAATGAGTTTATTGAACAATGTCAATGACTTAACGAAAGGACTTTCCGTAGAGATAGTATCAACACATACACTTAACCAGACATGAAGAAGGTACAAGTTTTGTTATTGGTAAGTAAGATGTTTTTGCCTAAACATTTTGAAACTTTTACAAACTGTGTCTGCCTCGGTTACCTAACTCGATTGTCGAGTCCCGTTCGTGATCGACAAATCAAATGTTTACATTTTGGCTTTCTTGATTTTCACGAGTTTTGAGAAGATATCACTTTCTCTAAAGCGGTACCAAGTAGTTTGCAACCTTTAAAAAGTATCAAAATGGCCATGGTGTGAAGTTATATCACTTAAAGAATGTTTGTCAAATTCTGTCTTTCAGCTCATCTGCGCAGTTTTACTATTGACAATTATCAAGACAACACTCTCAAAACCGCTTGTTGTTGGTCACGCGTCTAAAAGCCGAACAGTTTTTACCAAAGCAAGAGTTAAAAAAAATACCTATCGTAAAAAGACAATGCAACAAATTATGCAAAACGTCTCACTACAAACTACTTCTCCTTCTCTCCTTGACATTTCAACAAAACCAACCAACGTAAGAATGGTTTATGTACAAAACTGGAACGGCTATTTTATTCAAGTTCCTTCCAGCGGAGCGGGAAAACTTCGAGGAGCCGTAGGGAACTCAAATCAATACAGTAAGTTGGTTTCTTTGTTTTAGAAATAGGGCCCAGAAAGAGAGGCTGTGTACTAATTAGATCAAATTCACATGGCAAAAGACACAACACGCGACTCCTAGTGATCTTGAGACTAGTTCCTCAGGCGTAAAATATTGCATGGGAATATTCCTCTTCTGAAACTGGGCTTTAGAAACAACAAAAAGAAAACTCTTGCAAGTGGTCATTCAAGTTGCATATCCGCAATGGAAAACTCTTAACGTCGCATTTGAAGTTTCCTTTTTGAAATATATTTATAAATCACCAAATAAGTTGAATTGGTAGAGTAGGGTTGGTTTACATGGTTGACCCTATAATGCAGATGGTACGACATAAAAAACCTTGCATTCTTAACTGAAAGTTAAAGTTGTAAAATGACCTTTGTAACACCATGAACTTTTAACAATGACCTCGTAACGAGAGCTTTCTCGACTTTTTCGACAATGGTTGCTAAATTTAGTTAAACAATTTTGTTTTACAGTTAGCATGTGTTGATTGTTCTATAATTTTGACAAGAAAACGGGAAAATGAATAGAATTAATATTCTTACAGCTCTGTCGTCTAGAAACCGGCAGATTTTTTTCGTATCGACTGATAAGATCATAAACTTGCAATAACTTCTTGACGTAAAAATGTTAAGAAGTCTTAAAGTAAAAACTTTGAATTTACGGCTTTCAAAGGAAACTTCACGGCTCAAAGGGAAAAATGGAACTATAGAACGATATGTTAGTGATACACAGTTCTCAACCACACGCTTTTTTGAAAATAGGAACCAGTAAAGTTGCCGAGACTCATTGTTCTTAATTTGTTGGCGTTTTGAGCCTCAAATTGTTCTTAAATTGTTCTTACTTTTATGTGTGGCGTAAATCGAAGAAAGATTTATCATCCCCGCGGATTTAATATGTTTTCCCGAAACGATTTCCCGTGATTGTGAAACTGCGAATCTTTTGTTACTCATTCTATATTGCTAAGTCAGTAAGGATCGAAGCTCAATTGAATGCTTTTTAAAACAAAACAGCCGCAGCTTGTTCTTAATTTTTGGCCAATCTGAGCCTCGTTGTTCTTATAAAAAAGGCTTGTTACAGATAAACTTTTTGGCTTGTGTGTTGTTAGCAGATAATGGTAAAAGCCAAAAGCTAAGAAATTAAGATGCAGATAACTTAAAAAGTTCTTTAAATAGTCTCACTCAGTTAAAGCAGTGGTTAAACATGCATATATGGGTTAATTGGATGAAAAAAAGTGATTGCATGGAAAAGTCACAAGTTGTTCCTTTTATTTTGCAACAAGGTCACTCGACGTCAGTGTTTTTCTTTGCTTTTCGAACAGTTGTACACGCTTTTTATAAGAACAACTTTCTGAGGATTGGCCAAAATTTAAGAATAACTCAAGAACAAGCTCAAAGGCTCGGGCTCAATGGCTATCTTGAGCTCCGTCCTTACTGACTTAATAATATAGAATGAGTAACAAATGATTCGCAGTTTCACAATCACAGGAAATCGTCTGGGGAAAATGACTCAGCGAACCCGTGTTAAATCTATGAGGATGCATGATAAGTTTTTTTTCGATTTAAGCCATTCATAAAAATAAGAAGGACAATTTGAGGCTCAGTATCGCCGAAAAATTAAGAACAATTAACCTCGGCAAAATTTACTGGTTCTTATAAAAAATTGTGTATATTCAAAATGTTTAATTCAGTTGTTTTTTAATCAATAAACTATATATAGAAATTAAATCGTTCAGTAACTAGCTTCCAATCAGCAAATAATTCAAGTTTATTTTCATTAACACTTCTGCACACTTTAAGTTTTTCGAATGCCTTTACGTCTCTCAAACTCCAGCCAGAAAAGCCAGTACAAGCCAATACTTAAGTAAAATAACAAGATTTTGTGCGAAAGTCAGTAGAACTAGAGCTTCATCAGTGTTCACACTGCTTTGGTACAAAAATACAGCTAGAGTTACGCGTACATTAGACGCTTCGTTTCGCTACGATTGTTGCACCTTTGGGCGAGTAATGACACTGCCGTGCTTTCAGTATAAGCATTATAGAAACTTTTGCTTCTTGATCTCTAACTTTGGAAAAAAGGTGACTATTATCTACTCAGCCGAGGAGAAAGTAATTGACGTTGCTTGACCTTTTGCTCAATAGAGTGCAGAGGAAACACCACACAGTAGACTCTTGAGTGCCGTTTTCATTGTCGCCGAAAAGATACTCAGTCCAAACTCTTAGCAAAACATTATATATTTATTCTTAAAGGTAAAAGAACAAAGTTTTGGTCTCTGCAATTATTTTCACAAGTTTTTAACCGAAAACAAGTAAGATCCATTTCTCTCGAAAACTTCATGTTTTTCCCAAGTGCTTATTCTCCGGCGGGTTAAGAACTTTACCGCTGTTTTTTGTGGTTTTTGGTGTCAATTTTAATGGGGAGGAATTACTTATATAGTCAACAACTAACCGTGGGTCCATCCGGCATTTATCAATGAAATATTTATGAAAAAATATTCTAGAACTTCAAAATAGCTTTTCTTTCAGCTTCCCTGAACGCAACTTCAAAACGATTAATCTTCTTATGCCATTGGTATGTGCTCATAAGATGGTTTCCGAGCCGGTGCAATGAATTCACTGAAAATGTATAATGACCATAGCTCAATTGGCAATAGCCTGCAACGCAGAATATCTAAAACTCTTTTTCAAACTTAGGCCTTAAAAACATTATAAGTCAATTATTTTTCACCGTGGCCTCGTTAACTTTAAAACCAGCCGTTAACCACAGCAAGCTTGCATGGTTGTCGTTATACATAAAGGAGCCTTTTATACGTAAATGGTAACAAAATGTTTGTTAAGTGCCAAATTTTACGTTGCGAAGCTGTGATCCCAAAATTAACTACATGTATACTAAAATGAACTTCATTCTTCGTTCTGACTGTTTTTAACTTTTAATTTTCTCATTGTGCATTCGTCTTTCCATTCATTTCATTCCTTACCTATTTTATCTCTATCTATATATAAACGAGATTTTGTGGTTTATATTTTCCCCCTCATTAGCATACGCTCTCTTTCTTCCTAATTCTGCTACAGAAACAAAGCTTCTGATGAATGAAATGTTTCTGCTGAACAAGATTTCTATGAAAATCTGAGCCTGATATGTTGAGTAATCTTTCCGAGATATGGTTTTGAAAATTGGAAATTTTACAAAGAATGTAGGTCTAATTATTGTTCGTGCCTTCAGCTATTTTGCATTTCTTGAGTGGTAATTTTTTCTTTGAAACTACACTTATAGAACCGAAAGTTCGGTCACTCATTAATTTTGATTATCACTCTCAAGTTTTTATGCAGTCGCTGTTCACCTCTGTTCTTTCTACGACTTGAGTTGTTAATGAAGCAGAACGTAATGACGTCAGCTGAAACTCGCCTTTGAATAGGCCTTTAATTGCTCTTTAATTCCCTCACCACACCCGTCTTTCCTTCCATAAGCTTCCTTTGTGTATTGTCTTCAACAATTAACCTATAAAATAAAATCGTACACTATTGAAATCAACAAACGCTATTTGGTCCGTTAATGCGCTAATTGCCTCCCATAGAGAATTAAGACAAGTGTGTCTGGGATACAAAGGCATTAAAAATAGTTTAACGTCTGCATGTAAAAATGTTAAATGTTGCCACAATACAGCTAGAGCAAAGTTTTACTAGTAAACAAACGTTTAACATATGATTTTTTCTTACCCAATCCTTACTTTAGAACGTCTTACTCAGACTTAATTTATAAGAACAATTTTATAAGAACGAGGATCAGATTTAATTGGCCAAAATTTAAGAACAATTTAGAAACAAACTGAGGCTCGGACCGGACGGCAAACTTTTTAGGCTTTATTGAGCTTCTATCTTTATTGACCTGACAATAGAAAATGAGTTACAAGTTATTCACAGTTTAGAGGCACTGGAAAACGACTCAGCGAATCCAAGATAAATTGTTTTCCAAATAGAAGAATGTACTGCAATACCTTAGCTGTAGTTTTACTTCGATTTAAACCACATATGGAAATATGAACAACTTAAGAACAATTTGAGGCTCAAATTACCAAAAAATTTAAAACAATGAACCTCGAAATTTAATGGTTCTTATAAAAAGGGCGTGTATTATAAGTAACCTTCTGAAAATTCCGTTTTGTATCAAACTTTCGGCTTGTATTCTAATATTACTGACTGTAGAAAGGCTTAAGTGCCCACTGACTAATACAAGGTTTAGATGTAGAGGAAATCTGGCACAAAAAGCACATAAAGCCCTTTGTTTCTAAAATTGGCATAGCTGCACAACTTGCAGATAAAACCGAAAGCCCTGCTCTTCAACTGGGCGGTCATAAAATCGGTAATCCTCCTTGAGTTTAATCCGCATTGAGCTTTAATTATGGGCCTATATTCGAGTGTCTTCACCGTTCTGTAGAAGTAAACTGCATGATATTATATTGTTTAGTATTTATGGGCCTGTCGGCACAATAAAATTATTTATATTGGTTGGCAGTCCGGCTGAAAATAGGAAAATGTCTTAAGTGAGATAGTAACCCTAATCAGACTGAGATCACGTCTTGATTTTGTTGCTGTACCGTTTAAAAACGATAACGTTTGAAAACGTTTACAAATGTTATCGATTTTAAACGGTGTCGTGTTTCAACAATCTGCAATGATATGAAGCAAACGGGACCGTTTCTGAACTCACGTCGACAAAGTTTGCGTTGCCGGGTCGTCTTTCCGATTGTGCGTTTGCGCACCTATTTGAGTGACATTAATCAAGACCACGCAACAATTAATAATTTAGGATTGGCAGCAGAAAAACTACCTAATGGTACTTTTAACACCAAGAGACTATGGCTAACAAGTGGCAGAAAAATGCTAGTTATTTGAAATGATAGGAACTCCATAAGATCCCTCCCGCGGTTATAAGTTAGTAACTGGCGTCAAAATATTACTGCGTTAGTTAACTGGTCAGCCAAATATAACCTCGAAATAACGTGTGAAGTAGGGATATATTAACTTGAGAGTAAGAAGCGGCAGATGACGAAAGTTGTGGGAAAACAGGAGAAAAAGGCCAAAGTCACGACACCAGTAAACTGTCAACTAACTTTCTTCTATACAATTTGTTTCGGGGATGGAACCGGAATCTTTTCAGTATGATAACTCGTGATTCCCAGATATTTTTCGACCAATGATTCATGATTCATGTATATACAATTTCTTCATGATTCATGAGTCAAAAATACAAGATTCATGATTCGTTTATTTTTTGTCCATGATTCATGATTCACAGCCTGCGAGACGATGTGATTCGTGGTTCCATCAATTTTTTAACCGTGGTTCACGATTCAAAATACCGCTTCCACCCCCGAAATTTGTTGCATTCCATAATGACCATATACAAAATTTTTGAAACAACAAGGCCATGTGTCGGGTGAATGTAATGCTTTTATCTCCAGAAAATCAGTAAATAACCAGTAACAAGTCATGAACACACGGTTAGAACTTAACTTCATTTATCCCTTAACAGTACTGTACGTTTAAAATTGTTTTCCTGCTGAATACTTTCATGATATTTAACCCCGTATCCTGAGCAGGCACTCCAAAACTGCTGTATTCCGGACCACACGTACACCATGAATCCATAAAAACTGTGTTTTGAAAACACCGATGATTGAAATCCGTTTTTTTCAATGACTATATTTTATTTCAACAATACTTTTCTCACACAATTTCACACAGTCTCAACTATAGATTAATTCATGCGGAAAAAACTAGCCGTAAAAAAACAGAACTTTTAAAAGCCCTACACCCTTTCCTGTCCAGTCGCAGGGCAATACTTTCGACTCAGTAATGTGTCATCTCATTAGGAACAATTTGATACACAATACATTGACCAACAATGAAGTGGGCTGGCAGTATACTAATTGTGGCATCAACAAAAATAAAATTTCAGGGCACGTACGAAAAAACAAATAGATCAAGTCACAGCTGTACTAGTGGTAAAAAGCAGAACTTTTAAAAGCCTTACACCCTTTCCTGTCCAGTCATAGGGCAATACTTTCGACTCAGTAATGTGTCATCTCATTAGGAACAATTTGATACACAATACATTGACCAATAATTAAGTGGAATGGCAGTATACTAATTGTGGCATCAACAAAAATAAAATTTCAGGGCACGTACGAAAAAAATAATAGATCAAGTCACAGTTGTGCTAGTGGTAACAAAACAGAAATTTTAAAAGCCTTACACCCTTTCCTGCCCAGTCGCAGGGCAATACTTTCGACTCAGTAATCTGTTGTCTCATTAGGAACAATTTGATACACAGTACATTGACCAAGTAGTGGGCCGGCTGTACTATAATTGTGACATCAACAAAAATAAAATGTCAGGGCACGTACGAAAAAACTAATAGATCAAGTCACAGTTGTGCTAGTGGTTAAAAAACAGAACTTTTAAAAGCCTTACACCCTTTCCTGTCCAGTCGCAGGGCAATACTTTCGACTCAGTAATGTGTCATCTCATTAGGAACAATTTGATACACAATACATTGATCAAGTAGTGGGCCGGCTGTACTATAATTGTGACATCAACAAAAATAAAATGTCAGGGCGCATATGAAAAAACAAACAGATCAAGTCACAGTTGAACTAACGGTAAGAAACAGAACTTTTAAAAGCCTTACGCCTTTTTCTGTCCAGTCACAGAGCAATTTGATACGCAATACACAGACCAACAAGTTGGCCGGCAGTACTACTGAATTTGTTGCTGTTAGCAAAATCAACCGTCTTGCGTGTTAACAATATAAATGAGTCTATGATGAGCATTTGCCATTTGCATTGGTAACGAATCATTGCCTGGTTATTCAAAAGCGGATTAGCCCTAATCCATGGTTAAATATCTAACCAATACTCGTGTTTTCCGCAACGATCCGTTAAATGGCATGGCTTGGAAGTTTGGCATTTACTTGCTTGCGTTTTTTGAAATTCTGAACAGCGTGAGTTAGCAATTGCAAAACAAACTTTTTATTAAAGATATAAGCTGTTTGAAAATTTCCTTAACCCAAGTGTCAAATATAACCGGGTTTTTGACAGACCAGGCCCTGATTAGTAGAAGTGAAGAACATTTGGAGCCTGAATCACTGTTGCTAACTTTACGCTGTAATACATTAGTCGATATTTATCGATATTTCATCTTTTCCTTTCATTTGAATTGGCGCCAGTGTTATTTGCTTGTAAAGAAGAAACCCAGACCACTCAAAGCAAACCGCTGTAAAAGAGAATTAAATCAATATTGTATAAATTCTACTTGAAAAATCCACCATCAATTCATCGTTGAGATTGGTCCAGAAAGAGTATACGTCTGGGATCGAAAATCGGTTCGAGCACTGGGTCGGAGAGCCCGATGCGTCACGGGTTTGCAGGCCAGGGCACTGTAGTTATGTAAGATGGCGGCCATCGTTGTGTAGTGTTTACTATCCGTCATTAAAGACAAATATATCAGCTAAACAAGTGTAATTTTCTTTTTTTTTCCTTATAGCTCTTCTTTCTATGGAATCAGTCGGAAAAAGCATCGTCCGACTACGTGGAGCAAAATCCAAAGCGTTTCTCGCAATGAACAAGAATGGGGTGCCATACATCTCCGTAAGTAAAAACTTGTTGTTGGAAATTAAGTCTTGTACCTAGGTTCCGTGGCTAAGTTGAACGCAGCCATAAGTTCAATAATGTCATGCGTTTAGGCACCCTCTTTGAGGATTTGCAGAAAAATCAGACTCCCCTCCCCCCCCCCTTATATCGCGCCGTTTCCCCGCCGTAGTAAAAGTAAAGGCTCAGTTCACTGAAAGAGTGAAAGAAATCGTTAACTAATAGGGCACTAATTAGGTACGTCTGTTGTCAAACAAAAGTAACTAAAGGCGACTTGGATAACCAAGTTTACCTTTAGAAAGAGTTTGGCCAGACCAAAACCAAGATGTATGTGGACGTCCTTCCCATGGGCCAGTCAAAGACTTATGTCGAACATACGAGGGTCCGTCCCATGGGAGGGTCCAAGACCCATGTCAAACATGAGTGCATGTCTATCCCATTGACCGGTCCAAGACATATGACGAGCATACGCGGTTCAATCCCATGGGCTGTCACAAGACCCATGTCATGTATGTGGACGTCCATACCAAGAGCCGGTCCAAGACCCATGTCGAACATGTGCGCAGGTCCATCCCATGGGCTGGTCCAAGACCAATGTCGAACATTCAAAGGTCCATGCCATGGCCAGTCCAAGACCCATGTCGAACAAATACGAGTAATCAAAATTCCTTTTCGATTGATCGATAGATCCAATCATTCTTACGAGATACTTTAAGAAAGAGAAAGTTCTTGGTCTTTCAGGGAAGCAGACGTTAGGGATACTCTTGTTTTACTATCAACTGCGCCCAAATCATAATCATTTTTGTTGCTGTTTCAGGCTTCCCTAACCCACGAGTGTTTATTCAAGGAAAGGCTAAAGAAAAACGGATTCCATACATTCTCCTCCTACAAATATAGTGGGCTCAATTCAGGAAACACAGATGGCGAATGGTATTTGGCAATAAAGAAAAATGGAAAGTACAAACTTGCCGCGAACACAGACCGGAGTCAACATTCGACTCAGTTTACTGTTGTACCTGCTAACAACAGGAGAGGTTGAGTGTGACATCGACCCAGACCAGACCTTGATCAGCTCGCCAGAAAGGGGGGAGCCTTTCGGGCTTTGACCGGAAGACTTAAACGCACTAACTAAAAGAAATAAGAAGAGCGCAGCCAGGCTGGCTACTGTTCTGTGTGAGAAGATACATAGCCACGATTGTGTCGCACAAAACTCGCCAGCGACACTTGCTTTTTGCTAAACGGCACAAAACCTGTAGTTGCCAGACGACCGCGGAAAAAATGAGGCGATAATGATGTACTGCTGTAATAAAGATGGCAAATATTAAGCCATCATTAAAATACGATCCACAGCGCCGTAATTACAGCGACAGGGCAAACGAGACGGGAGCCTTTAAATTGCTCGATATGGTTTTTTAAATTAAGAACAACGCAACCTGAAACCAGGTACAGAAAAGATATTGTAATTTTACCTGCACAACAATCACATTCCATAGACTTGTTGGATTTTTATCAATTCAATCGTTATCAAATTTACACAAGTTTAGGGATTTACCTAAATCGCCTAACTTACCTAAACCGTTGCTAAATAAATTAAAAACGAGGAATTCTACAAAACTAGAAATTTCTTTAAATCGTCGCTGCGGGCAGATCGAGGAAAAAAGAAAAACGTTTTTATTTGCAAGTTGTTTACCATTTCTATAAATTTTGTTAAAAGCTATTAAGATTGAAAAGTTTTTGAAGAACATAAGTTGTCAATCGATTTTGTGACAATGCATTTCTAAATTCTTATTTATTTTTATTTGTGAGCTATATTTTGCTATACACATTTTACTTAAACTTACAAGGGTAAATAACTTATACTTCAAAAAGTATTTAAAAGTTACCTGTTGGGTGAAAAGAAAAAAAGAGTCAGAAAGCTTCTTAACAGAAACACCACTAAAAATAGTAAATTTTCTGAATCTTTTTTTTCAGTATTTATTCAACGGAAGAAATCAAATAGATGTAGAAAAAATTAGGGTACTATATTAATTTAACATAAGCGTTTAACATATTGAATGTTTTCCTGATGAAAAGAAACATTAAAACCAACATTGAATATACAAAGTATTTTTTGTTGTTATTCACTATGTAAATGGTATATAAGCTTTAAATATAAACAAACTGTTTGAATCTCTTTCTAGACGTATGACTTTACTTGTTACGATAGTATATTGCTAAGCAACTTGTCCCACACCTAAATGTAGGCCCCTTTTCTTGTTATGACTTCAATGGTGTTACCATCTTCTCCTAAATGGCTAATTTCACCCCTCTCTCGAACTACAATAATTTATTGGACCCCGATAATTCGAACTTAACATGGACTAGCTTGTTGAGAAGGCACTTTGTTGGTTTGAAGGTAGATGTGATGCCCACTGATTTATATTTTAAATATAATTCAAATTAAAATGCATAGTAATAGACGAGTAATCATTATAGTTTAAAAGCTTTAAACATGCAGTTAGCATATGACTTAATAAAATTATTATTTGAAACTTATTCTAGAGATCAGTTACACAAGCCCGGGATGAACTCAGCCTGGGATGAAACATCAGTACATACCATTCTTCACGGCGTAAAGCCTTAAAATATTTATCAACTAATTCAATGCAGGTTCTAACGTTCCCTTGATGCTGAAAGCTAAGTTTTGCTCTCAATTCATACAAATTTTTAGAAATATCTTATCATCTTGTTGCTTGCCATATTCTACATATTATTTTGAGGTTAAAAGCTGAAACTTTGCCATGTCAGTCAACCTACTCTTCACATTCTGGATACCATTTTGCCACAGCTGATTGATTAAAGGTAGCTATTAACAATAGTCATGTGACTCCCAACTGCAAGAGCCCATGCTTCAAATTGTCTCTCTCGTTGTGTAAATTAGAACAATATTATGTTTCTTCCACAGTTTATAAGAAATATATTACTATTAGTACTTCTATGGTCTTGTTATTATTAGTGTTCTTCAATTACCAGACAAATAATATACCCACAAAGCAATAACTTTCCTCATCATTTCCATTTTAAGCTGGCTTAGCAAAAGTTTCCTTTCTGCCAGAAAAAGACTGTTGACATTTTTCATTGTATAGCCTCCTGCCCTTTCTAACAATTCTCCTATATCCAGGTGTGGCTTGTTAGTATATACCAGCTCGGCTACATGCTATTTAATTGGTTTAGAAATAGTAGATGTGAGACAATATTTACTTCCAATATAGTAGATAATGACACAGAAACAAAATGGCGGACGGAAGTGGTTGCTTGGCGACAGTTTTGGATCATGGTATTAAGTAGTTTGCTTTAAAAGCACAGGATAATGAAAACAGCCAAAAGAAATTCTGTTTTATGCCATTTATGACATTTTGTAGTTGACAAACTGTCAAAACATGTTGAAAGGCTGCTCATCATGGTAAAGGTTTTTTTTTAAAAACTTTTGTTTTCTTGAAAGGAAGTTTGTTGCCTTGCTGGTATAAACTAAAACACTTAATATTCGACTTCAATTTCAGTGGATAGTGGCTTAATGACTATCCACTTCACGCCTTCAGCACTCAGTAGATACTCTTCCACTATCCACCAAAATTGAAGTAGAATAGGTTTAAATATTCTGCCTCCCACTTTTTGATATCCTGCATCATGCTCTTTGATATGCTGTTTCCTGTACCCTTTTCCCCAGGCTCCTGTTGCTCCCCCTTACTACCCCATTATATCTGAATATCTCACTCAAGGCTATGATAATCAATGCTACAGACATTTTGCTTCGTTTAAATTTAAGTGTCTGGTTTTTTGTGTAATTTTGTGTCTTCAAATTAAAAAAAAGCACCATAAAAGTGCCGGTGCAATCTGGTTGCAATGCACAATGAATTCTGGTAGTTAAAGGAGATTGAACAAATGAAATCCAGATTATTTTGATTAAGAACTGAGGTTTATCTCCTTTATTCCATTTGGCTTGAACAGCCAAAGTTTGTAAAATGTAAGTTCTTGATTATTAATATTTTGTGACAATATTACTTATCAGTCAGGAAGTTTAGAACAACATTGCCATAAAAAAACATAAGGCAGCTGACAGACGAGTACATATAATTACTGAACACCAATACTAGCATGGGTGATAACTGGCTCGAATGGTGGACTTGAACTAGCCAGTGTAATGGCTCTTGAGGGGACTTGAGAGCCCAAGCCCCAGTCCCCTCAAGAGCAGCTACGCTGGCTAGTTTCAGACATTGATGTAACAGTGTCAGATATTACCTCTTAATAAAAGACCTGCTGACTCCAAACAGTGTCATAGTACTGGCCTCTTAACTGCACTTACTGTGCTATAACTTAATTACCACAGTAACTCCTTGTTGTAAAATAATTTAGATAACTTGCGTGCCCTGATTGGTTAATAGTTGTGTTTGCGATAGCCTGTTCAAACATGGTAGCTGTGTTATATTTTACTAAAAGCTATAACATGCTCAAATGCATTATCCGAGACATTATTAACCAGCATATATATCATCAGACTGGGTTTAAAAGATAAACTTAAACTTAAGGATTAAAATGCTACACACATTTTAAATATTGAATGCAAACCACAGGTAGCCCAAGCTACCTTTATGTCGCTCTTGTATTTATAATAATTTTTCTATATGTAAAGCAAATGTATAGGATTTTACACTTTGCCTCAAAATATTATTGAAATGAAACAAACATAATGAAATGTCATTTTCAACCTTTTTGTGGTGTGTCTATGAATATCTTTTTGAATCAATGATTAATAAAAACCAACTCAAAATACCACAGAATAATGGAAAAAAACAACAACTCAAGGATATCGAGATATTTCATTATATTCACGATGGAGGCTAACTGTAAAATCCCATACATTTGCTTAATATATAAGTACATTAACGTCATAAACATAGCTTTGCCTTTGACTACTTGTGAGCAAACTGACGAGTTCGAAAGCAGTTAGGAAATGTGTTAAGCCGTTTTTCATGACATGTGCAACATAACTGCTTGATTTAAAAATCAAAGTCATATAATCTCAATAAAAACTTCACAATTTGTTGAAGCAACGGACATTTTCAAAATCTGCTTGTAAAGACAAGGAAATTAATGGTCACTAATTTGAAGGTTTTGAAGCAGACTGGTTTTCAATATAGTCTTTATAGAACATTTTTAGATTGTTTGAAACCGATTTTAGAACGATTAGGGTTAATATCAGCGGTAAGATCTATTTCTATGTGGCATCCAAAGATATCAAAGTTGAAGCGGGTACTAACTATATAGCTAATTGAATGCCTTACCTGCAGCAGAAAAAA
>JANVCF010202491.1:0-11963 GCA_025388745.1 Hydrozoanthus gracilis
ACCAGAGTCAACTGTAAACTATTGTTAAGTGCTTTGAGCATGTACCTATGGAAAGGCGCTATATAAATGCTAATTATCATTATTAATTATTATTATTAACTACAAAGAAATGGAAAGGAGAACAATTTGATGTACGAAGGTTTTTTCTGAATATGGCTGAAAAAAGTAGCTTGCATATTTATCTCAAAACTCAGACGCGATACCTGGAATATCAATAATGGCCTTTCATTTTAAAGTCAGATAAAAGTTTTGAAGGTCTTGGACGTTTGTTGATGATTACATTTCAAGCGAAGGGCTGAATTTCGTAATTACATTAAATATTTTGCGAATGCGTAAATCGAAATTCTATATACAAATGATTAGGACTAAAACACAAAGATAAAAGTATAACAATTTATAACTGTAATGTTTTGTCAAATGTTACAATACTAGCGAAGAATTTAGTTCACGTGTGAGATTCGGAGGTTGAGTGTTATTACAGGAACACTAATGAATACGATAGCGACTTGTACATTTCCAATAAGTCGCAGCGACCGTAAAACAGGCAAAGAGTATCTCAAATTTTCAAATTTTAGTATAAGCACGTGAAAAAGGTATTTTTTGCTCCCTTGGAGATTAGTTATAGATTGCAACGAATTGTGCGGCAAACGGCACACCAGTAAAGGGGACTTGTTTGCATCGAAACACTGTTTGGCTAGAATGCAGAGTCAGCGAAAGTAACAAAAGGTGGTCCATTTAAGTAGGAGCTCTTCCCATATTAAACGATTTGCTCAAATGCGCTTTACAGTGGTAAGTTTACCCCCAGCGCAACGGAAGCATATATAGTTGCTTCAGGCAGGCACGTCAAAGAGGTCCATGTATGCTGGTACTCGTTTTACCGACCCCGGAAGGATTGAAAGGTGGGTTGTCTTTAGCGGGAAAAATGGTCGCCCAGATAT
Source organism: Hydrozoanthus gracilis (assembly GCA_025388745.1). Classification (NCBI taxonomy): domain Eukaryota; kingdom Metazoa; phylum Cnidaria; class Anthozoa; order Zoantharia; family Hydrozoanthidae; genus Hydrozoanthus; species Hydrozoanthus gracilis. The sequence continues at coordinate 939 of JANVCF010202491.1, forward strand.
TCCACCCCCGACCAGGCCGGGGATCGAACCAGGGACCTCAGGACCGGGGCGCAGAGGTCTTACCACTGCGCCAACCCCTACTCCTTAGTAATGCATGGAAACACAAGACATTTAATTCTGAAAAAAAGAAAGAAAAGACCAAGAGTTTTATATCACCTAATGATCAGTCATAGTACGTAATCACAATCTTCTGTACCCGGTTCCTCAAAACCCCGATTAACTTAGCCCACGATTAACTCTTAACAAAACCTATGGGTTGTCATAACCCAGGCTTAGCACTAATCAGGTTTTTAGGAACCAGGCCCTGATCTTGTGCGCACGCGCACGGTCGTTATGCCGTTTTCACCACCAGATTTTTTTTCTTAACAGGCGGCAAAAGCTATGAAGGCGGAATTCGGCGACACTTTACTGAATGCCAATCCAAAAGCCAAAAAGTTTTTCGGCTTCACCGACTCTACTATTGATGTTCATATCAAGGAGACAGCGAGATCACACTACAATCGTGATATGGATTCTAGCAAATGGTCAAAAGCGTTTAACGTTATAGGACTAGGAATGTCAACAGCCGGGGCTGGTAAGTTGCTTTTGCCGTTGACAAAGTTTTAATGTAATGCCTTTTACGGCTTTTAAAAAAGCCATTCAGAGGTCTGGAATGAACATGCATGTTTTGCGACGGTCAAAGTGTCGTGTTTAGTTTGTGGTCGGCCTTCGATCACAACAAGAGAGTTTGAACGTACAACTTGATGCCTTGCGTGGATTTGAAAACGTTGCGAGCAACCATCTTTACCATTTTAAGCCTGTAGAGACTGCTAACTACTCCATTTTCTGGTCTCACATCTTAAAAAACTATGCATACACACGAAAATATGTGCAAATTTATTTCTGATCAATAAACAATTGCCTCCTGGTTAGCCCAGTTGGTATGGCGCAAGTCTGTCCTGCAGAAGCCCGGGTTCGATTCCCGGTGCTGGACCTTCACTCAAAGTCTTAAAATAACTGAGAAGAAGGTGCTGCCTTTGCTTCGTCATCTGCAAACGTAAGACCTTCGCGTCTTCTCGGATAAGGACGTTAAACCGTAGGTCCCGGGTGGCAGATCTCGAAGGAGACCTCGAGTCCAATTTCCTGTCCTCCCATGACACCTTGAGTCAAAAATATTATAAAACCAAAAAACAAAAACGAAAGATGTAGGCCCCTCAGCCATTCCACGTGATTACTTAACATTTATTCCAAGAGCGCGCGTTGGATACGAGATGGTAAATGGCCGACGAGGCGCGTAGCGCCGAGTTAGCTATAAATCATCCCATATCCAACAAGCGCGAATGAAACAATTGTTTTATTAAATTTAATTAGTTTTCCAAACTCTTCCATACTTAAAAATAACAGCTAAATTTTATTCAGAACCTATTTTTTGGCTTTGCAAACACTACAGTCAGTTTCCAAATTTGGTGAACTCCGAATATGAGCTGATAACCGAGATTGAATGAACCAATCAGAACGCGCGAAAAAATGTTAATCAACCATCTGTTTTATCTTAGGTTGATAAATAATGCTTATTATTATTACTACTATGATTATGGTTGTTCACTTTTGTGTTTCCGTGTAGGTATTGATATCTGGCAAATCACCGAGAAAGTCAAGGTTTGCCAGGCTATATTAGACAAGTCAGAAGAAAAGTTGGTAGATATGGGTAAAGCTGAAGTTCAAATGACTTATGCTGAAAATAACAACACCCTCTTTTTAAAAAATGTGACTGATCAGGTAAATTTCCCGGCTTTAAAGTGATGTTACTTAATTCATCCTCCATATACTTAACGCACTATAGGGTTTTGAGATTTTCGCTATATCCACCCTTGTCTCATTATACCAAAGACCCAAGCTTGCTCGCCTGGATATTTTGTCATCGTTATCTATATTTTGAGAAGTTGCTTAGCTCAACAGCCCGAAATCTTGCCCAGAAGAACTCACAATACTTGGAATAACATAATGTTGCGCCCGACATGACTGCTGCTTGTCGTGTCTCAGTCTTCAATTTATTATTTTTAGTTCTTAATGCCTTCTTTTTATCCGGAAAATGCCACGATTCGTTAGGTAAACGCAAATATTTTATTTGGATGCAGTCTTGTTTTGATCATATCTTCAACAGAAGAAAAATACGTTTTCTGCCCATTCCGGCTCGTGCTTAGCTTTAATGAAGAGCTGTAGTTTATTCTTTCATTCATTTTATTTATTTTAGTTAATATTGTAATCAATTCTGTTTAACTTAGCTCATTACAAAATGTAAAGCGCTTTTGATCAATACTGGAAAAAGATGTATATATAAGTTGTATGATGTGGTAAAAATGTTCTTCTTGTCGCAAGCTTCTTTTTCTCAGAAGAAAAAACTTCTGAGTCTTTAATGGGAATCGAGCCTGTGACCCTCTGATTACTGGTAATAGGAGTGTCATTGGTTCGATTTCTGTTGAAGACCCAGAAGGTTTTTCTTCGGTTGTAAAAAAACTTGTGATAAAAAGGACAAATTTTCTTCCACAGTATTTGTCCAAACTGATAAGCTTTTGCATCAAGTCTTATAAACACTGATAATTGTAGGCATGGCATGTTGTCAGGAAACAGTTGCTTGGTGAAGATTTCCTCGAGAGCTTAGAAAAAGTTGCAAATGTGACAAGAAATGCTGGAAGACAAACCCCACTGCTACGAGAATCCTACAACACCATCACGAGATTCATAAAAACAATCGCTACCTTAACGAAATTTGTCGACATTTACAACATACAACGAGAGCTTGAGACAGCCTTATTAAATGGTTCCTTCCCTTTCGTTTGCTTAGACTCAAAGGTAAGTTCTTAATTTTGTTATATTACGTTTATTCACCGCGTATACGTGACTGAGTAAACGTCAATTTGCCGTCTGGCGTTTGTCGTATCTTTCTTTTAGCTTCACGATGAAGCGAGCTTCATGCGAAAACACGCAAGCGACTGGAAACTAGTGTCAAGTAAATTCAGTGCATTTAGAATTACATATTAGCAAAGAAAAAAAGGTTTTTACTGTTTGTATGTCACAATTAACAATTCTTTGATTCCCGTTAATGAAAACTGCGAACTGGCATTATCTGAACAATGTGTTGTGTTGTTTCTTCAATTTAGCTAACTGAACATTAAGCAAAACATCCCTTTACCTTTTTTACGAATTAAAATCTCTTTTTATGCTTGAAAAAGATTTAAAAAATCTCATCTAAATATAAAACGCGAAAACCCTTATCTTGGCCTACGTACGGCAAACGTGAAACGTCAGACGCGGGAAAATCTTGCTGACGTATCACACTTCATGTTCGCGTCTCGCGTATACGCGACACTAAATTTCCCTAATAGAGAGCTTCAAGCCCTAACTACACTGATTGCGTTTTTGAAACGCATCGTTTTCATCTTATAAAAACGGAGCAAAAGATTTGCATCCACACTATAGTTCTTGTATCGTTTTTTGCCTCGTTTTCACCCATCCACACTGATGCATTTTTTAAAACGGTCAAGCAAGCGCAAGCAAGACATTTTCGTTACCAGTGTTAAAACAATAGTTGCTTTTGTGCTTTATTTGACCGCGCGAGTTCTGGTAACGAGATTTATAACCCGCCATTTTGTTACAAAGTTATATTGGTTTTTGTTATACGTGAAAAAGATGTAGCTTGCCATTGTAGGATATGTATGGTCACTAAACATGTGAAAGAGTACACTGTAAGTAGCATTTTTGTACAATTTTAGAAGACAAAATGTTGTTACAAAGAAAATTTGCTCGATTTAATTGTTTTATTTATAACTTGTAAACGAAATATGAATGGTTTACGACAATTAAACCTTAGACTTAGCTTGCTCTCAGTTAAATTTCCTGAAAAGTTTGGAATAAAAAGAAGTTGATTTCCTATTTTTTTTGTTATTGAGTTGAACCAAGCTGCGATACCTGTGGTTTAATATTTTTCAAAAAAGGCTAAACTTTACAATTTTTTTATTTGGTAACTCGCCTTTTTCTTCAATTCGTATTCGAGAGTGAAGTTGGGGTTTTGGCGGAAAAAAAGAACAACATTACATCATCATGACGGCAGCGTTTTCGAAAAGCTCTGTTTCGTGCTATTACACTAAAACCTATCGATGTGTTTTCAAATGTCTCTGGATTCGGAAGCGTTTTTAAACGTTTTCGTTTTCGAAAACGAAGAACTCCGTTTTTCATCGTTACAGTGTGGTCGCGAGGTGAAAACGCATAGAAAACAATACGATTTCAAACAGTGGGGTTGGGGCCTCAGATTCGACAAAGAGTACAGGCACGAGCACAAGAATTCCAATTCGTCATACTGCACGTGCCGGAATTGCCAAGGAATCTTGTAGTCCACGTATCAGAGAGCTCCAGATTCTACAACGAGTACAGTTTTTTCCCATTCGTCATACTGCGCGTGCTAGAAGTTGCAAAGAAATCACGCTATCTCGTTATGATGCCAAAACTTGTCGTCGTCGTCTTTTTTACAACGAAATTTGCAAAAAAAAATTCCGCGCGTGGACTGCGCGATTTTAGCAACACAATGAGGTCGCAATTCTGGCATGCGCAGTATGACGAATGGGAAAAACTCGTTCTCGTACCCGTACTCGTTGTCAAATCTGCAGCTCTCGATTTATTACTTCTCGCGGTCAAAGATGAGATCTCATCTCCCACCACGAAAGGTAAAAGTTAACTCTCCTTCGTATGTGCGAGGTAGTAAATAACTCATCTTCTACCGCGAGAGATAATAAATAGGGAGTTTACGAATCGAAGACGTTGGAACGACAACGCCTTTAGGTCACGTAAGAAAGATTTGTCGCCGTCCTGTGGAAAGAAAAGTTTACGAATCTCTGGTACGACGACGACGTTTGGTCGCGCGCGCGCCTCGAGTTTCCCGTCTTTTTTAGTGTTAAGCCATCGTTAAAATTTGTTTTGCGGGTAAAAAAAATAATAGAAAATTAGAAACATTTTCGTAAAAGGTTTCTCCTACGCTATACTGACATTTGACGGATAATGCTTAAAGAACTCACCTCACTTTCATCAACCTTTTTAACGGCGTCGCCTTTGAGGGTTTTCTTCAAGAGCCAACACACGCATGCGTACTTCACATGTTACGCAATTAAACGGCGGAATCGTGCAAACATCTTCGACTCGTAAACTCCCTAATCTGCGACCGCGAGACGTAACTGGAGCAGAAAGCGCGTGCCAAAAATACACGGGATAAATCTGTTCTGCTTCGAGAAAAAGACGGAAAATGAATTATTTCACTTTTTTTTAAAAGTTCGCTTAGGCCCCATTCACACTAACCCGGTTAAATTTGAAAACGGTTAAACATGTGCGAAAACGAATAAAATGTTTTGCGTCCACACTAGAAGCCGGATGAATTGTTTTCAAGTCCACACTAATACGATCTTCGCTGGATAATCAAAAAAATTGCACTTGAGTCCGCGAAAATTTTGTCTTCTCGCGACCTTTGAACGTTATTTTGTTTTTGCTAGGAAGCTAAAAAAGCCAAACAAGGCAAAAATGTAAGTTCAGCCTCATTTTCATAGTTCCACGACGAAGTTGAATTGTTTTTGAACGTGACAATCAGCGACTATAAGGCATCCAAATCGATGGAAAACGTTGAATGGGAGTCTTAAAAACTGTACCAACAGTATTATTTACGCGTTTCTGTCGAAATAAAAATTACGTGTACATTATTTAGCTCCAAATAGGCGATTAAAGTTGATACAACAAACACACAGACCACAATCATACCGACCGCCATGTTGGATTCAAGATTGCCATGGCGACGAGCCGAAAGCGTATTCAAAAAGCTACGTATTTCCAAAGATTCGCGTCCACACTAACACGCTTAGCGTATTCAAATTTATCCGTTTTCGTGGATGAATTTATCGGGATATGTGCGTATTAGTGTGGACGGAAGGCGTACCCGAAGAAAAATTGATGCGTTTTCAATTTTAACCGGGTTAGTATGGACGGGGCCTCAAAATAAACAGTAAAGTTCTGTCTTTCGGCGTTACGTAAATTATAATTAGTAATAATAGTAATAGTTAAGTGGCTGTAAAGTTTTGTTAAATAACGTCACCGATGACCAAAGAGCTTAGTCCTATTTTCCCTAACGCGTCAGTTTTTATTTGAATCAAGTTTTAATTAGCTTCTTTAATTTCAAAACCGCGTTTCATGGAGTAGGTTTGGCAACAATTCGGGATGTAAATAACAGTGTGTGAATAAGTTATATTGTTATTTTTTATTTCCTCTTATTCAACATCTTTGATATGTACATGTCATCGCACAAAATTCTGTTGACTACTTTATAAAAGAAACCAAAGGTCATGCAAATCAGACTACGCTTTGAAGGATTTGGTTAGCTGATGTTTAGCTTAACTCGCCGCGATTTAGAGCAATTTAATGCGATTTAAGGCGATTAAAGGAAAAATGAGGTGAAAAAGTGCGATTTAAGGCGACTTAGGACCTGGAAAAAGCTTTTTCATCTGCTAGTTCAAATTAAGCTTCCCACAATTTCTTGACTTCTGCGTTTAGTCCTGTGATGGTTGACATGTCAATTTACTGTTGCTTTATCGATTTGCTCCAAACAAGAAACAACTTAACGAGAAAACAGCTAAATACTTAGTAGCCTCAAACAATTTATCAAGATAGATAGATGGCTTATTTAAAAAAAGAATGGCAGCCAAGGAGCTGAAATACACTTAACTTTAAAAAAGCAATAATTAACAAGTTCAAAAATTCGGCTACGTAAAAGGTGCTAGTTTGTAGTTGAATATGAGAATGCATTAGTACAAAAAAGTTTAAATGGCTTCTAATAACATAAAACTATTTTAAAATTCTAACTACTTAAACTAAAATTCAATTGTAAATTGTAAAACTATTTCTCTTTGTTTTGGCCCCTCTCTTTGGAAAAAAACCCATCTAGTTTCTTTTTACATACTTTTATGAAACAAGAAATGATGACACGTACACTGAAGCCAAAAAGCAAGTTTCACCTAAACTAGAAATATAAACAGCGTTGATGGCAGCGTCTAATAACTTTTCTTTCACTAAACAGATCGCTGCGGTCAACTTTGTAGTAGGCCAATGCCGGAATGGCTCCAATTCAATGTTCCAACTCTACCAAGCTGCGAAAAGTCATTTTAGACAGTTCAACAGTGAAGAGTGCAGGGACCAAGGGGGTATTCAGTATACGTTTTATGCTGACATCAGGAACATTACCGTTAGACTGATGTTGAATGAAAGCCTGCAGACTGATTGCATCTTGAACAACTGGAGGCTGAAAGATCAAGCCTGTTATCTAAAGAGCGGAGAGAAATGGGATGATAATCAAATAAGAGATAAAATGAGATTAGAGCTACACCAAGTCCAATTTTTGACCGCAAACTGCCCTCCACGAACACGCCTGACTCCGAGAGAGAAAAACCAAACCTGTACATTACGAAATAGAGGCTGGACAGACCAACAAATAGCTACAGATATGTTTCTTGTGCCGCACCTTGTCGATAACGTAAAGAACGTATCGTGTCCACCGCCACCACCTTTGACAGAGAAGGAAAAACAAGACATTTGTTTCTATCGAGACGGAGGTATGAAGGAGGAGTTTATACAAAAAATAATTCGAAAGCCCGCGTGGCAAATTGCAGCGGTTGTCTGTCCTACCAAACCTCCCACAACGCCAACTACACCCCCTCCATTGACAGCCTTTGAAAAAGAGATTGTGTGCCTCTACCGAGACAGAGGTGATACGGATGAGAAGATTGCAGGGAAGTTGAACAAACCGTTGTGGCAAATAGCGGCAGTCGTCTGTCCCACTCCAACAACCGTTCCACCACTCACGGCCAGCGAAGTTGCCGATGTCTGCAAATACCGAGGCTTAAATTTCGATAACGCAGTAATTGCTCGAATACTGCAAAAACCTCCGACCCAGGTTGCAGCAGTTCAATGTCCCTGAGTATCTTCTCCTCAAAAACTCAAGGTATGAACGTCATGTTATGTGATGTAATGTTTAGGGCCAGTTGTTCAAAGTGAGGGTAACTGTATCTGCTGGAAAAGCGTTAACCAAAGTTGACCAACCCAACAAGATTAAAACAGAAGGAAATTACACATTCATGGAAATGCTTTTGAAATGAATACTATCTATTTGACGGACAGCCAATAAATACATTAGATGTTTTCTAAGTAAGAAAACCAGAAGAAAATTATAAGAGCAATATGTATGGAATTTGGAGAGGAGTTTCAGGGGTGCTGTTCGACATATTTAAGTAAAAAAGGAGGGGGGATGCAAAGCTATTAGAATAAAGATGTGGGATTCACAGAGGAGTTTCTGATTCTATTCTACATAACTAAGTAAACACAGGGGGACACGGCTATGCAAATAAAACGCATTGGATTTGTAGAGGAGTTTCAGGGGGGGGGTTCTGTTCCACATATCTAAGTGACAAAGTGGGGGAAAGGGCTTTGAGAGTAAAGGTGTAGGGTTTACAGAGGAGTTTCTGATTCAATTGCACATAACTAGGTAAAAAAAGGGGGACAAGGCTATGAGAGTAATAGACATGGGATTTGTAGAGCACTTCTAGGGTTCTGTTCCAGATAACTAGGTACCATGAAAGGGACAGGGCTAAGATTAATAGACAAGGAATTTGTAGAGGAGTTCCAGATTCTATATCACATAAATAAAGCCCACCGCACACTTGTGCAATAGCATGCAATTTTCGTCGAATGCAATCGAAATTGTTGTCGCACATTCACCTCACATGTTTGCGAGAAGATGCAATAACCTCCAACAAGGTGACTCACTTTTAAGGAAATCAAACAAGTTTGATCCATGCGATCAATATTTTGTGTATAGTGTGCGGTGGGCTTAAGTAACAAAAGGGAGACAAAGCTATGAGAGCCATAGGCATGGGATTTGTAGGGGAGTTCCAGGGGTTGTGTCCGAGATAACTAGGCTAGGAAAGGAGGCAAAGCTAAGAGAGTAATAGGCATGGGATTTGTAGGGGAGTTCCAGGGGTTCAGTCCAAGTCACTTAGCAATAAAAGGAAACTGCTATTGTTACTCCCTCAGTGTTATAATCATAACTATTATTTTTATTAGATACTACTGTTATCATTGTCCTTAGCACATTTTTATTACCATTACTATTATTACTAATTATAATGATACTATTATAGTTACGTTTCACGTAAAGGGTGTTTCACATTTTCAATTGTTGCTGCCCTGACAAAACTTTAAGATTAATGCAAAGTTTTTGTTTTAGGCTAGCGTGATGAAGGTTACCAGCTGAGTAGCCGAATGGTCAATGCAACTTTTACCGTGTGGCCGTCAAGTTCTTCTAGTTATAATAAGAACTCGGTCTTTTACTTTTGTTTAAGGTATAGAACTTGCAAACTATATTTTGAAGTTATCGTCTGATGTTAGCCTTGCGAAATTCGTATTACTTAACGCATTGTAATTAGGGTGCAACAAAATATTAACGTTGTTAAAGGTGTGGCTAAGTTAGTTTTAGAAATAGGATAAATTCACTTGTCACTGCTGCATTCGTTGCACAGAGGTCATTACGATACAACAGTTTGATAAAAACTCGCAAGTTAGTACTTTTAAGTATTACAATATAACAGCATCAAAAAGGACCGTCTTTAACGGGGTTAGAGGAAGAGGTCAGATAATCAGATTACTAGAGTTAATGTATTGTATTCAAATGACTGCTTTAATTGTTAACTAAGTAAAGACGTTGAGGATATTGTGTCGGCCATTGCATGGAAGTCCAATGGCCAGCAACGTTTTTAAAGTTGAAAATTATGGTGCCGAGAATGGGTGGTTTTACAACCTCATCTACAAGAACAGATGATGCTCGAGCTGATACTGTTGTCTGTTACGTAAAATTTAGTTTTGAGTTAAAAATAAAAGATACTAAGAACTCGCTTTGTTTTCTTTTTCTTCTTTTGGTTGTATTATGCTCTGGTTCGAAAACAGACGTTGAAACGAAGGGCAACTAGAATAGTTTGACCTTGAAAAGCAAGTGAAGAGATGAAAGAACGATTTTAAGTTACCAGACCATTTACTATCATTTATTATCGACAGACCATTTATTATCGACAGATGAAAAAGCAAAATATAAACACTGCGATCATACGAATTCCAACAACAATTTCTAAATGCAGAAAATGTCTCAAGGTAACTGCTTTGATCTTGACGAAATTTGGCTTTTTACTTTAATCCTATTAAAGTTTAAAGAAGGTTCGAAACAGCATTTAAATCTGTTTTTAACTCGTCAACATTCAATCGAAGAATTGACAAGATCTTAACCAGTGACTCGGCTCCCCATGCGAGTCTCTGTAGCTCAGTGGGTAGAGCATCTGACCGGTAATCAGTGGGTTACGGGTTCGATTCCCGTCAGTGACTCAGAAATTTTTTCTGAGCTTTCGACTTGTGAATAAATAATTTCTTCTTCAACTATTCAATCGAAGAGTTTAAACTGGAAGAAAAATGTTTTGATTCTGCACTCTGCCTGTAGCCAAGATCCCTACCCCATCTTCTTTCTCTGCCGTATTATGTCGTTCTTTGCAGCGCTTGCCTTCATATAGGGTGCAGGTGAGAGCTATTTTTTTAAAATTGACATCCGTAACCATACGAAGCATATATATCCTACACTTACTGGACCCCTTCGAGGTCTGCTACCCGGGATCTCGGGATGAGTTTTCAAAGCTAAAGTATTCAGCTCCGTTTGACGAGTATTCAAAGCTACGCTGAACTGACGAAAGTCGAAACAGACGTACCGCTATGTCCGATGACCTTCTAGTTCTGAAGGCCGCGCACTAAAAAAACGAATGTGCTACACCAGTTTGAACTGACGGCTTCCATTCCCGTTTCCCTTCCATTCATGCCGTCGACCGTATCTGAACTTTCGCAACCTCATGCTCTTAAAAAGTTCTCTGGCTTCAGAACTGGCATTTCCAGCAATCTTTCTTTTTGCCAAGTTTCGTCAAACGTAGC
>JANVCF010202713.1:2234-14355 GCA_025388745.1 Hydrozoanthus gracilis
CCAATGCACCCCTTCATATTTTGGTGCATCCCCGCATTTGGTGCCAATGCACCCCTCACATACGGTGCCAATGCACACCTTAAATTTGGTGCAAATGCACCCCTCACGTTTGGTACCAATTCACCACTCATATTTGGTGCCATTGCATCCCTCGCGTTTAATGTCACATTTGGTGCCAATGCACCTTTCACATTTTGTGCCAATGCACCCCTCACGTTTGGTGCCAAAGCACCCCTCACATTCAATGCGCTTCTCACATTTGGTGCCAATGCGCCTCTCACATCTGGTGCCAATGCGCCCCTCACATTTGGTGCCAACGCACCCCTCATGTTTGCTGCCCATGCACCTCGATGAGATTCTACTATAAGCATAAACAATACAGATTGAATGGGAAACATATTAGCAAGCCAAGCAGTAATTTTGTTTACAAATTGTCTATTATACTAGATAACGTACCTTTTGTTCTCATAAAGACAGTACTTAACAATACCGACTTCTCAATGGGCAACATAAGAAGCAGAGCAAAACAGGCCAAGCAATAATTCTGATTACAAATGGTCTGAACTTACGAAACAACGCTATACTAGATAACGATCACATTCGAGCATAGTCAAGGACAAACAAGCGAACTTCTAAAGAGCCAACTTGTGAAAGTAGGCAAAAAAACTTGTCTTAAGTATTTAAAAAGAATTCAGAACGTTAATCACCTCTAATTCCTCCACTTTAGCTGGCTCCGCCGGTGGTTCGGCTTGCCGTTCTTGAAGTTGGAGGGCTGCTTGTCCTGCAAATCCGATAGCATACCGCTAATGCTGCGATTTATCTACATGTGTGAATCTTTGATGATTGGTGTATACACACACTCGTGGAATACGAGTTATCGGTGTTTAGCTTCATATCCAAGAAATGGTCTAGGAAGAAAACAGGAAAGGGGGCTTGTATGGACACAATACTGTGCTCCAACATCGAGTATAAAGACATTAGAAGCCTGATAGCAGCTGCATACCCCTTTCCTAATTATCTGCTTCGGTTTAAAGGCTAATCTGACCTGCATTACAGCCAACACATTGAGACGTATTTGCAGGCAATGATCTTATGTTGGGGCACACCGGTAACCCTAGATATAATAAGGGAATAGTGCCTACTAGTAACAACACAATAAGACCACCAAAATCGGTTATGCAACCGTTGGTTAACTGCATTGATTGGTCGCAATAAAGGGAACTTAACTACTCCACTGTCAGGTGCAAGGCGGGGGGGGGGGGAGGTTAGAGCGGTAGCGGTCAATGGCACTCATTTGGGATGGGGGCTAATTGGTAAAAGGCACCCTTTTTGACAGAAGGTAATTTCATGCCAGAGTTAATTAACTGTCTGCTCCAATGCGTATGCTCTGAGCACAAGCACAGTCTACAACCATTCCATATTGCAGCAAATTCGCTGTTGCCATGGAGATAACACCTTATATTAATGTCAGCTGGTTATTGAGCCGGGAGACAGGTCACTCAGTCACTTTATAAAAGGGCCCTGGCAGCCCTCACCAGCTCTATCGCCCATTGCGAAGCCATCACGTACAAGGGCTTACAAATAGGCGCACGACTGGAACAGTAGGGAAACACAACAACCTGAAACAAAAACACATTGACAACAAGTTTAACACCAATCAGCTGGATCCCACTGTATCAATGCAGGCTATAGTTGTGATGACCCGTGTGCGATACAGGCCGTTATCATCTAGGGAGACAACAGGAAAGGGGTTTGCCTTGTTGCATTGGCACAATACTGTGCTCTGGGTAATATGTGAACTCCAACCTCGATTATAAATACAAAAAGAGCATTATAAACCTTAAAAGGGCTGCATGCCCTTTTCCTGATAATCTGCTTCAATGGTTTCTATTGAGCACTGTGGCGTTGGAAGTGTCCGGCTAATTGTTAATGGTTTCTAACTTTTTAAGTATTGAAACAGTGCTTTTACATGTTTAAGGCACCGTCTATCAAAAAATGCAACTTTAATGCTTTGTTGTCGTTTGTTCGAAAAGGTAACAGAACAATTTTTACGCTATCTACATCCGTTCTTTAGCTCTCAGAGAAATTCAAAACACATTAGTTGCTGACCGAATCCTATAACAAACCTCAAAAAGCTATATCCTTTTTTGAAAAAAAGTTTTATCTAAGTCAACAGAATGGTTTTTTAAAAATTGATTTTTGAATTCAAGATCTAGCATTTAAAACGTAATCAGAGGGTCAAGGGCTTGGGATTCAGATTGAAGCTTTTCTTCTGAGATGAAAAAAAATCTATGACAAGCATACATTGTTTTGTCACAAAACAAACTTCTTTATAGCTGGCAAATTTAAATTTATAAAGATCTTTAAAGCCAGCCACAACATTAAAGGTCCAACACTTAGTGTCTTAATGGCCGAACTAGAAGGGAAGTTGATTTGTTGACAAAATTTCTTAGTCACCTCAGGCTGTTCCCAAAATGTCAATAAGTTTCTGTAACGCAGTAGGATAGATCGATAATTAGAGGGTTCGATTGTCGTTGACGTTTTTCATGTGAGAAAAAATAATTCCTTAGAACTAGAAACATTCGCTTCGCCACAAAACAAACTGGCTTGTAACCGACAAATTCAAGTATTTTTTTTTAATAAAATGCCTTTAATACTCAAGAGTCAAGAACACTTTCATCCGAGAACTGAAAGACTGCATGGTCCGGTAGAAATGAATCAACAATAGTAACGTCTCCTATAGCGTGTCGTCTATACAGATTGGGGTGGATCCGTTTTTAGGTGAACGTGGTTCACATCAACTGCGAGAGTATCTGTTGCATGAAAAGCAAAAACTCAGCTAGAACTCGCGTGTTTTATGTTCATATGTATTTGGTTTATACTAGAAATGCCACAAGAATTCAATTAGTTTTGATTAGCTAGTAAGGATTCGAACTGTTCGCACTGGATATAGTCACGCGAGAATGCTGATACATGTCTGAAAATGGTCTGATCCCATGTTTAAAACAAAGTACAGGTCAACTGTTTAACCAAAAAAAATAAAGTAGAAAAATAAAAAAAATTAGTGTACTACTTAAAAGTATTTTATAAAGACAAGATTTGTTGACATGGGTCAATATGTTTCGATAACATTTGTTTCTTTTAGGCTTTGAAAATAGCATTCTAGAATATTTGGTTAAGCATTAATTTGTTGGTTGAAAAGACGGATTAGCAAGGTCGTTAGCGAAAAAAAAAAACGCTTCTCCAAAGAAGTTTTTTTCCCTTATTTCAATTAAACTTCAATTTTTGCCTTCAGTCAGCTTTTTTAGTTGTTTATAGAGCTCACAAACTTAAGTAGCAAGATATGTATGTTAACTAATGTGGACATAGGCAAAGATGTTAAAGTTTTAAAGCTTCATCCTAGCCATTGCAGGTTCTATTTTGAGACTAAAGCATATAGGAAATTTCATCAAGCTAGGCCAAGTGGTACAATTCTAGAACAGGACTGGATTTCGTTAAACACGCGCCATGTTACAGCTCGAGCTGAATTGTTCTTCTTTGATTGCGATTGCATTGTTTCAGGGCTGTGTTTTTAAAAAAATAGAAAATTAGCCAGTCTGGTTACCGGTGTACTGGTCTCTCGGCTCTCTTTACTTCGCTATCAATGCATATTAGGTCATACCTCGGCGGAGAACTTCCAAGAGTTTTAAGAGAAGATCGATGCACTATCACTAAGCTTGTGTTCCTGTTTTTTGCTGCAAAGATTTCCGGCGTGTGAAGCTAATAAATTTTCATGACAGCATAGCATATAGCGCACAGCATGGTGCCTTTCACCAAGGTTTAAAATAGATACGGCCGTTTTTAATTTGTTGTGATGCACTGATACAAAATTTGTTGCTAGCTCTGTATGGAAATAATAACGCTTCAACTTTTCACTTTACACACTTTTTTAGAAGAACAAATCTTATATGAACTCCAAGGCTGAGATTCCCGGCCAACAAACTAAGAACAAGCTAAGAGTAACCAGCGGGCTGAAATTTTGACTAAACAGTTTTAAGGACTTCATTTAGCCCTTGAACTCAGAATAAAATGTATAAATATGTTAATAAAAAGACTTCTAATCACCCTTTTAATTCATTTCAGTGGATATATCAGGAAATAAGACAATTTAAGAACAACTTGAGGCGAAACAAGTAAAAAGAACTTAAGAACAGCCCAGCCTCAGCCGAGAGTTGCTGGTTCTTATAAAAAAAATTAAAGCACGTATACAAGAAGCTAAATAAACTATCAAGTATGCAGGAGTGTGTCAGACAGATAAGCGACATATCAGCACTCGTTCTACAAACAATTAATCAACGAAATTCCTCTTTGACAGTACCTATTGCGCTTGTCGTGGGGTGATTTGCTGCTGAAATTAAAGAGATTTATTGTATATGTTAAAAATCGATTTATTTTTCGTAAATTGCATTTCTTTTTACCTTTTCTGTTCGTACTTTACAGAAGCAGTTCCAGCTGATCTTAATATTAATCTTAACTTCAATTTTTTGCCGCGTGTAAAACAGGAAATAAGAAAAAGCAACGACGACAGATAGTTAAGACCACTTGATGAGACTTTAACAACTTTAAAGGTTGTTGCTAGAAAAATAAAGTTTATTTTCAGCTCCTCGCTGCTCACAAACCAGTTCCAGGTGCCATTCGTTTTTAATACACGTGCTGGCAATCTGCCCCACCAGACAAGCAAGACTTTCGGGAGGTAGAAGGATATAGCTTTGATTAGCGAAGTAGCGGAGTCAACGCTTATTGTTTGAGGTATGATTTTACTGACGATATGATGTAGCTATAGAAAGGGGAACAAATGTCAGGTTCTTTTAACACTTGGTTGTCTATTGAAAGTGGTGTAGGGCTTTTCCTGCTGCCGTCTTTCAGTTTTTTCATTGACATGTTGTGTTCAGGGTAGACCAAGACAAGAAATTAGCATGATAAACAAATCAAGCTTATTAAAAAGCCTAGCACAGTTTTTTGTGGTTAAAGTTAAAATGTTGAAGCAGCAATATCTTAGGAATGCTATAAGCACTAAGCTTTAAGTTTCGAGGAGGCGTGAATTTGAGCAACCAAGCCGATCAAAAATTTCGTAAACGTTACCAGCAAGGAATCACCTTAGAAAGACGATACAAAAAGATAGGCTACACTGAAGCCAGTTACACGCTTTTTTTATAAGAACAACTTTATAAGAACAGCGAGGCTCAGATTGGCCAAAATTTAAGAACAGTTTAAGAATAAACCGAGGCTCGGGGCTCGATTGACCAACTTTTTTAGCTTAACCAAAGTCAACACGACAGTTGGATCGATTTTGTCCTGCACAGAAACTGAGAGTAACTAAGCTGTAGTGTCGCTAATACAGCGGAGTTCTGGGAGAATCAACAGACGTAACTTAATTTGACCAAGGTAAGAGTTTGAAAATGAAACCAATCCTTGGATAATACTGGAAACTGTCTCGGGAAAAGAATCAGGGGATGAATTGATCAAGATTATAAACCCGCCAAGCAATCCGTTTTCAAATACATGTATTGCAGTACCTTAGACTTAGTTCTTTTTTCGATTTAAACCACACATAGAAATAAGAACAAGTTAAGAACAATTTGAGGCTCGAATCGCAAAAACATTAAGAACAATGAGCCTTGGCCAAATTTACTGGTTTTTATTTATTAAAAGCGTGTAATATTGATAGTAACAAGCAGCGATCTAGTGAAAAATTTTATGGGGAATAAGACAGTCCTAAGTGCGACAAAAGATGTATTGCTAAATTCTTCCAAATAGAACCCATACCTTTCCTATTACTAGTTTAAGAGAGTTGTTTTTCATTTTCGGTAACTTTGTATGTTTGATCGATTTCCATTTTCGCATTACAGAACGACCTATTTTGAGTTATGTAAGGAGAAATTGAATGTTGACAAACAGGAAATGAAACCAAAAAATACCGTGCTATCCAGTGAATAGTTGCTGCCACTATAGTCACCTAGTTCAGCAAATGACGAGTATTGAGTATCATTAGCTTCAGTCGACTGAGTGCCTTCGCCAATTAAGAGATTTAGTTTTTGTATTAAAAAGATTTTCTGTAGTGAAGTTTTCAGTAGCTATTTAATTATATTTTGCTAGACTCTTCATCAGGTCAACTCGCATGTACAAAATGTTTCCGGATTAGATCAGAGAAACTGCAGACAGGGCTTAAATGGTTGGACTCAGTACCTTAATTAACCTTAAGCAGCTTTTGAGTTTTATGGTGGACTGGAGTATTCTATTCTCTTCCGCCACACACGCTCAGCCGAATAGAAAATATTTCCAATCCTACATCTAAGAAACAGTGGAAACTATAACGAGGGTCCCAAGTGGGTCGCCGCTCTCTAACACAACAAAGATAATAGTTAGCACACTATGTTTCAACAGTATAACAACTGACATAAGGCGACTGAGTAGCAATACTTTAATTGGTATAAGTAGCAGTAATTGCCAACAAGCGATCCGAGCCAAAAGGAACTGCAGGCAAAAAAAGATATCGAGTGATATCGATCGATCGAGCGAAAAGCAAGGTGATATAACAAATAAGAAAAAATTAATAAGCCAGTCACATCGCGGAAATTTCTTGTGAACTCATGGTTTTCATCCATGTTACCTCGAGAGCGGTGAGCCTTGTAGAAAATAATGCATGGACATTTTGTAAGCAAATATTGTGACGATCGAGAAATTGAAGGTAAATTCATTGGTTTCAAAGTTTATCTTTCCTAAATTTGTCAGTCGCGGTATGAGTTTCTTAAAGTCCCTATCAAGTTTATTTCTTTAAGTTTCATATGAAAAGTAAAACCCTTTAGTAGTAGTAATTTTTGAAAATAAAACCTTTTCTCGCCGTTTATGTTACATTTTTTAGACTTGAAGCGTGCAATGATGACGTAGCAGGAGACATATGACGTACCACAAGGCATGAAGCAGAGACAATCTTTTTCATCTCAAAAATGCAATTCTGGCAACAATAGTCACATTGTTATAACTTTAATCAATGAATTATTCCCTTGAAAATGTTTGAAATGAAAATGTTATGACGTTATTTTTAACAGAAATGAATATTCTCAACTGAAAAACCACATAACTCACTGCTGCTACAAATCCCCGGCCTGCTCGGCCAAAATTTACATTCCGATCTTTGTTTGAATAAAAGGCATAATTAGACGTGGAAGTTTTCTTTGGTAATTCAAATTTTGAGCTCACAGATGACAACAGTTTTAATCTAAGAAGTAAAAAATCAAGCTTGATAGGGACTTTAAAACAAGCTAATCGCAGCGGGAGGTAATCGTGGTGACTAGAGCGTTGACACGGTGTTACTCAGCAGCTACAACTAGTAAAAACATGACTTAATCTAAATGTACACGTCTTAGCATTCTCACTTTAAAAACTAGCCCGGTGGTTGAAATGGTAGTCACAACGTCAAGTGAGTAGGTTAATATTACGTTTCCGAAGAGAAAACGAAATAGACTGAAGTGCTGTAAATAGAGACAAAGAGAAAAATAGTTTCACTCTATCCGGTCAAAACCGAGGAATTACGTCCACGGACTGAAGCTGAAAGGTTCAAGGTCTATCAGTGAACAACAAACACTCGACTAAACAGTTACAGCTTGTGTCAAAATCATCAAAATAAAGCGTTTACACGAGAATGCCACTCACAAAACTTCACGTAGCTACTCGCCGACAGTTTTTTAAAAGTAAATATCTTGTTTTACCATCAAACACCTATTTGCGTTTCAGATCACATGAAGAAAGTTGATATGTTCTGTTGATTTGTTAAATAAAATTTTATTAAAAGAATTTTGCCCGAGTGTAACTCTTTATCGGATTAGAAAACTAATTAACACCATGTCAAAAGATTTGAGGGACGTTCTGGAATTTTCGCATTAGTAAAAATAAGACAAATAAGAACTAAACAACAGTAATTGTCTTTGAAATGCCATTGCAAAACTGTGATTCAAGAACATCATACTACTTATGTTTTATCTACTGCTATCATTGTTACAATTTTTATCATTGTCATCATCACTATGGTTATCATGGCTATTATTATTACTATCATTATTATTATTATTATTATTATTAGCAGTAGTAGTAGTAGTAGTAGTAGTAGTAGTATTGTTGTTATTAACATTACTCTGATTCATCCTTGCCAATTACAATAAATACGAAAACTAAGCAAGCACAGTCCTATTGACCAAAGACTTGTTGTTATTATCATGACTGCTTTTAAACGCGGACAGACTTCAGTATTCTATTTTTTAATTTTTTGACAATATGACACCATTTTTTTTAAAATGGTCATTACTGTTGTCTAACGCTTTTATTCTCCGCGTTCTCTTTCTTTAGATTATAGACAGCAGGAGACTTAAAAACTGTTCAGAGAACAAAGCTCTCTCGGTCTTAGTTCTCGACGACATTGATTCGACTGAGAACAACAAAGAACGATAACTTACAGCGATATCACCAGTGATCGCAGCTGTTACTAAGTCTCGAGAGCTCACAAGATGACTAACTCTTCGTCCTTCGAGAATTCGTCACTCGACAGCACAGTCTTCTATGGAAAGCGAAGCATTGCTTTAATTGTCGTGGAATCAAGCCTTTTCTTGATAATTAATCTAGTCGCTTTCATTGGAAACTTGTTCATATGTTTGGCACTTTACAGAAACCAGTCTCTTCGCACAACCACAAACATCTTCATCCTCTCACTTGCTTTAACCGATTTGGTGATGTCGGTACTCGTTATGCCATTGAAAGTCGCATCCTTTATTGGAAACAAAGGGTATTTCGGTGATGCAGGTTGCCAGTTCACCGGCATTGTTGCGTATTGCCTAGCCGGCATATCACTGCTAACATTAACTCAAATTGCAGTCAACAGATATTACAAAGTTGTCAAACCTTCGTCATATCCAAAGATTTTCACACGAAGAAATTCAGTTGCCATGGTAGCAGGTGTTTGGGCTTTCACGTTTTTTATCGGGATTTTCACGTTTTGTGTGCTCGGTGCCGAGTTCAAGCACAGCGAGGAATCGCACACAAAGTGCGTTCATACCTTCTCCGGCCGAATAGATGTGTTGTTCTATACTAGTTTTATCGTCATCTACAACATCCCAACCAGCATACTCATCGCAGCCTGTTACATGAAGGTTTACCTCGAAGTGAGAAAACACAACGCTGCGGTGCAGAGAGAGAATTCCCCGCACGGCGTAGAGGAGTCAGCAATGACAAAGATGTTTGCAGCTGTGATGGTCGGATACTACATCTGTTGGATCCCGGCCTTCGTTACAAACGTTTTGACGGCGTTTAACTGGATCCCGCCGGAGTCGGCCGTGTATAGTAGTTTCTACTATCTGCTCCCTATCTACACAAGCAGCATGATTAATCCTATAATCTATGCGGTGATGAGCAGGAAATTTAGAGCGGAGTTCTTGAAAATACTTGGCAAGAGGTTCTATGCTGTTATGAGGCAATTATCATCACGCACTGATTCGCAATCGGCCGAGACCAAGAGTTCTCCTGTTATGAAAGCCTCGCGTAAGTTTTCTGTGCAAAAATGCAATTCTTCCACTTTTTATGCGTAGTATAATCACTTTCACTAGCAATGGAAAACCCTGTTCCCTATTTTAACATAAATGATAATGGTTCAGTGTAGCTTCCTCAAATGTGATTGGTGCATAAACTGCTGCATTTTGCACAAATCTATCTGCAAAGTTGTAATCGGATTTATAGCTTTAATCGGCACCTAGTTAAATGAGACAATCGCTTTTAGTAAGTCGTTTCAGCCAAATCCACTAGTCATAACATTGACTCCGATTAGTAGCACTACAGCAACTTACCCTCCAGAGCAAGGGCCTTTTTCAAAATGGAGAATTCTGTAACTTAAGACAATAAATATAAATTATTGATAGATTAGTCTGTAATCATACTTAAGAACAACAAACTAAATTCGACTCCGGGTTCGAAGTCGAATGTAATTGAGAGTTTTAGATTAATAATTATTTGATTAGTTAGAGAGACGCAAACGTGAAATGTGGCACGTCAGCAAGATTTTCCCGCGTCTGCCGTTTCACGTATGCCTTACGTACGCCAAGGTAAAGGTTTTCGCGTATGATGTTTACAAGAGATTTTTTTATCTTTTTTTAAGTCGTTAAAAAGGCAAAGGGATGTTATGCTTAATGCTAAGTAAGCTAAAATGAAGAAACAACACAAAAAGCTGTTCGGATAGTGCCAATCGGCAATTTTCATTAACGGGAGTCAAACAATTGTTAATTGTGACATATAAACAGTAAGAAATATTTTTCTGTACTAATATGTATATGTAGAATAAGATTTTAATTGCACTCAATTTACTTGACACAAGTTTCCAGTCTAATTCGAGCCGCTCGCGTGTTTTCGCTTGAAGCTCGCGTCAACGTGAATCTAAAAGACAGAAATACCGCAAACGTCAGACGGCAAAATGACGTTTGCCGTCTCATGATACGCGGTGCTAAATCTCACTAATCACGTGTATGATTACAGACCGAATTAGACTTCACTCAATCCGATTAGTTACCATAACATTGAATCGAATAGATTAATCACTGACTCTAAACGAGAAGCCGACGCCAACCCCCGCTTAGATATGGACCTTGAGAAATGAGGGCGGCTAACGGCGACGGCAATGAGTACAATGGCTGCACGTTGGAATGCTGTTATCTTTATATTAACGATTAACATGAAAACCATAATTTTATAGTTCTTTTGTATATGGGAATGACCTGCAAAAATTGTTCGTTATTTTTTCTTTATGAAGGGAACTTTAACCTTTTCTGTTCACAAAGCGTAGCTAGAACAAGAGAGGGCAAACAAGTCATGGACAGGGCAAATGCTAGCCAAGAAAGTGTTTTTTAAGTCGTCGTCGTCGATGTTGTAGTTAACCCTTACAGTTCTAGTTGTGTTGGTAAACTCTCCCAACTAGAAGTAGAACCCATATTTTTATTGATCTATTTTGGGAACGCTTCACTGTTTTAGACAGTATAAATAATGCATGTACCGTATTTTGTACATTTATGTATGCACTGATTTGTACATGTACTTTGTACGATTTGGTATAAAACGAAAAAAACATGTGATGTAAAATTGTTATCTGCGAACACTGTTCACGCGTAGCCCACTGTATGAATTATTTGCAATAGGTTATCATCATAAAATAAAATATATGTTCACACTTTCTCAGCCTCGGCATGTCATCTTAAATATGTTCTTAAATTTCTGGCTATTTGAAGCCTCGTATTCTTACAAAAAAGGTTGTTAAAGAAAAGAGTGTATAGTATTTTAAAATGATAGGCTGAGCAGTTGGCAAGAGAAATTTTGCTGAAATTAATTTTGGTTTTTTTATTTTTCTGTTTTTTTTTTCTTTTTTTTTTCTTTTTTGTGTGTTTTGTATCACTTTTAAAAGGTTTTAGAGCTACGGAAATACTGATATGGGCAGGGAAAAGGGTTTTTCTTTTGAGTTTCACATTTTTGTTTATTTATTTTACAAAAAGTTAAAAAAGAAAAATAACATTTTTCAATATCAAAATGCAGAAACCTCGTTCTTTACAAAAAATTAGTAAAGCGAATCTTTTGTATATCTAGTGCGTATTAAACTAGGTAACCAAGTTTTTCAGTGCAATTTTAAACAAATGAAGAGCTACATGTTTTTCTGTTGTTTGATTTAAAATTACACCACAGAAAAGAGAGTCACAAAGGGAAAATGTGTGCAAATCTTTGCTCACTGGCAATGTTCATCTGACTTATAAATCCCGATGAAACTGATGCTGTTTTGTTCATTCAAGTTCGAATAGACGGAATAGAATAAAATAAGTATAAAAGATAGAAGCTAGTTCAAGTTTGAATAAGTTTTCGAATTTGAGCTAAGTTGCCCCCAAAACAAGATTCCGTCAAAAAAAAATTCGAAACAGAAAATGTGTTCGCTGTTTGTAGTTCAAAACATACGGTTTTTTGCTGTCCTTCAAGTATATAAAGCTTAGCTAAGTGTAAAAGCATACCCTGCCATCCCCTAAACATGCAAGCAGACTTTATAGGCTCATACCTGGATCTTAAAAGA
>JANVCF010202824.1:0-18629 GCA_025388745.1 Hydrozoanthus gracilis
AAAACTGCTGTGCCCTCTAAGGAGGTCGATTCAAGGCCTGGGTGCCTGTAATTTACCAGTGTGGTTTATCTGTTAGATCCTAAAGTTGATTTGCCCACAATTATTATAAAAATGTTCTGCTAGATTTTACTGTTTCCACATTGTACTTTGTTCAAGTGATATATTTTTTGGCCCACTGGTATCACTTCAATTACTCTTACTATCTGCAAACAATAAAAAAATGTTGTCAACATCACCAATAACATCAACTGAAGTGAATGAATAAGGGTGCGAGTTATCTGCGCAGGCTATCTGTTGACTTTTGTTTCTCTTAATAGTCATAAAAAAATGTAGGGGCGTGGGTAATCTGCAGTGTGGGTTATAGTCCAGAAACTGTGTTATACATAATACAGCTGCTGTAATGTCTTTAATAAAAAATAATGCTTTCACTTGTATATCTTACTTTTGTAAGAAAGAGTAAAATAATTGAAAACCTATAATAAAGCTCTTCTGCCCCCCCCCCCCCCGATCGGCTTTTTGATCATTTTAAGCTTTTCAGAGTCCTGAAGATCAGAGACGGTTATAATTTTATGATTAAAACTTGGTGACAGTTTTTTAAGTTTTCTCTTGTTTCATAATACTGAGCTCTTGATACAGTATTAGTAGAGGGAAATGAAGGGCTTTATATATATTATATTCATTTGATCAATTAGCCATACTATTTGCTTAGTTAATGTGGCAATTAAGCCGATTGAAAAGCCAGAAGTGTCAAGCTTAATGATAAAAAGTTGTGGGGTTAAACTAGAAGGAAAAAAGCAAAGGAGTTTAGATGTGGTAGAATGTACTAAATTTTAATGGCCTTTATGTAAGATAACATTAAAAGTGCATTAACATGAGGTTTGGTGGCGAAATGCTATACATGTGAGATTGATTCAACAATCGGCTCCACCATGTTTCTTCACTGGAATCTTCGTTACACTGTACATAGCAGGTAAGCATTACCACCAAGCCTTGTTTTAGTGCAGGAAAATGCTATTGTGTCATCATCATGCACAAGGTATATTCAGTTACTATTATTTAATGCTGTTAGCTGCAGATACTAACATGGAAGGCTCAGAAACTGCAAAAATTTGTAGTTAATTCTGCAAGTAAAAGAACATGGTTGCCAACCCTCCTGCATCCTGCTGGAGGCTCCAGCATTGTGACTGGAACCTCCAGCACAGTGAAAATTAGGGAAAATCTCTGGCATTCTCGTAGAAATTGAAATACTCCAGCTGCATTTTCTCCCGCATTTTGCATTTGTGTGACAACTAAGTGGTTCCAGCAAATTTTAAAATTTCGATTCGCGTGTTGTTGTGAGGCATCATGGAATCGAGGCAGCATTTTTGCTGCTGGTTTATATGTATGCAGGCCCAAACTTGCCCCCAATGCTTTGTCTATAGAAATGGCGGACAGACGTAGAAAGAGAAAATCGCAACTACCAGCCAACCCAAACCCCTCCCCTGCAAAGCTCCCTTAATGTAGTATCACACATCTCGTCAAAGTAGAGTGTATGTAGATATCTCCAGTATTAGAATTTCAAAAAGTTGGCAACTGCGAAGAATAAGCATGCTTTAGTAGCACAGGTAACCAACTGCATGGCGGCCTAAGCAACTAGCTATATATAGTAAGCCCAATTAATAATTATTTCTGCTTATTGCAATGACTGTTTATATTTTTTTTGTATGGTCTTTGAATCGAAGTTTAACTGTTCATACATTATAGTCTTGCTTTCTAAACTTAATAAATCAATTAACTCATTTGATTTTTAGAGGGTAATTAATATGTATAAATTTGTTTTCACCAGAAAAGAGGAAAGTTAAAGGGGTTGATTGAACTTTCAAAAGTGAAGGCAGTCGAACCAGTCAGTGATGATGCATTTGGAAAAGAATATTGCTTCCAGGTAATAAAACTGCTAACTATAGAAAATTAGTTATTAGTCCTAACAATAACGTAGTTTTAGGAACACTACAGAAAATGTTTTAAAAAGTGGGACTTTTATCCCTTTTAAATTGATTTACAGCTTGTTTGACTAATACAACTGGTATGCAGAAATACAGATTATATGATATTATAAATTATACATAATTATGCTTGCTTAAATTACACTTTGCAAGTAGCTGGAATTATTTGTGCCAGCATACCAGGCAACTGCCAACATCACGATGAAATGCAATATTAAGTTGAGTAGCTAGTAAGATATGGAGTGGCAAGTTTATATTAGGACTGCTTAAGTATGATCATAGATCTAGAATCTCTGCCTGCAAAATGTGAAACCCTGGGTTCAATTAATCCCCTGTCTAGCCAGCTTTCTTTCATCACAGTTTCCACTAGTCTCTCATCTTCTAGCAAAGCTTTAAAACCCAGAAGGCTGGGCTGTCATTGTTTGTAGTGTCACTTCCAGTTGCTTACTTTCTGTGCTCAGCGACATGCCCTGTAGTCAGTTTGATCATGTGTAGATTATGTAAGGTCCGCCATCTTGGATACGGTTTGTATTTTATGTACTATATGTTCTCTGCCTGAAATATTACACAGTTAAAAAATACAACATGCACTTAGTTTGGAGTCTTGCTCAGTTGTATAATCCAACAACTTGTGAAGCTTGGAAGTATACAACTATGATGAAATCCATGGAGTTATGTGTTTACTTATAGTATTTGTAATAAGTTGCAGTATTTGTCTTTTGTTTAGGTTGTCCATGAAGAACTTATTTTATACATTGTAGCTTACAGTGAGAATGAGAGAAAGGCATGGATAGAAGCCATTCAAGATGGTTGGTGTTATGTAAAATTTATATTAATTTAATATTTAAGAATTCACTGCAAGGAGTTTTGAAAAGTTTCAACTCCTTGCCCTTTTAAATTGTGTCACGTACAACCATTTATTTTATTTTATTTTATTTCACATTTTTCAATTTCTTTGATATTTAGGGTCCAGTTAGTACTCAAGGCTTAGTTCTTTCTGACCTGTGAGGCTTCGATGCTGTCGTCTGTCTCTATAGATATGTAGCATGCATGCATATGTGCAACACTGCTAACTGAGAATGTATTAAGAACTGTTGAAAGAAGCCATATACTCTAAATTAAGCAGCTATGAAGCAAACTTAAAGAATCTTTATTATTACTGTTGAAGTTGTGTTCCTTACAACAATTGTCAACTATTATTGTTATTATTATTAATTATTATTACTACTACCAATCATCATCAAACAGGTTGCCGAGAGAACAAGCTTCTCCTCATGAAGTACCACCCAGGTGTCTTTGATAGCAATAAATGGTCTTGTTGTAACGAGAAGGAGAAAACAACATCAGGGTGCACAGAGACTTTCATTGCAGTGGAGAGAGCAGCTCAAGGTGAGAGTGAAGTTTTAGCTGTTTAGTTTTAACTATAAATTCCTTTTTGACTGCAGTCGGATGTCAATGATTCTGTTGAAGTGTTGTAAAACTGGGGATATTCAATCAGCTTGATTAAAATTAATAGTTTGTAAAACTAATCATTGACTCCTGCTCCTAAAACGTCTATAGATTTTGATCAGTTTAAGAAAATTGATAAGAGTGTCAGGATTAGACAACATTTCAGTGTCATCACGACAACATTGTCAGGTCAAACTGGTTTCACTACTTCATAATTAAATGCTAATAGAATTGTTCAATAAACTAAAGATTCGCCTATTACACAATAACAAGATAACAAAAGGTATGAAACTGTGTTTCAAAAGTTACATTTAAGCAAAGTTGAGTCAAAATACTCAACCCCTTATACCCTGAGGTAAGGGTGATCATCGGTTTGCTCAATAACAAGTTGTTTTGATAGAGAAAAGACACAGTACTAGTTATAACAAATACTAGTCATGTTTAATGATAAGAATTTGCCATTTTGGTTGTTTGTAGCTCTTTTATGAAGTTTCTGGTTCATACATATGCATGAACATTCTTGGACCACTCTTGTGAATGGTTTTCATAAAGGTGGTTATAAATACAGTTTCTACTGAAATTAACTGAGAATGTGTCTTTAGCAACAAAGGTAAGTTACAAAGCACAATTTTCATACTGTATTTTGTTTGTTTCTTTATTTATTGTCATGTAACTGATCAACCAGGTCGACCTGCTGCATGCCATTAATGATCTTACAGAAACTCTCCTCATTAGTTACTTCCTACAAAAACTTTGCCATAAGGGAATAAAAGTTGTTATAGATAGATTTAATGCAGTTTAAAAGAAAAAATAAGTTGGTTAACTAGGCTTTTGATACTCCCTGTATGATAAAGCCATCTTCAAAAGCCTTTTCCAGCTGACAATTTCAGCAAATAAAGTATGAACGAAAGGCCGAGTATGTTCATCTGTATACAGATAACTGGTAACAAGATCTTAAATGTCCCTCTTGGGTTCTGTCTGCTCTAGGCATCTGGTGACTGTGTGAAGATTGGTGTGGTGGGACAGCATACTGCTTGCCTTGTGGGCTTGTATATAAAATAAATGTTGTGTTAAGTCCAATACATGTTGAAAAGATTCATATTATAGTGTTGCTAATTTATATATTCATTCATTCCAAATTTTTTAAACCAAACAATGTTATTAAATGCTGTTATAAAGCATTTGTACAAAAAGTTATTACAGTAACTGAAATAAATAAAGAAAAAAATTCTTATCTATTTTGAAATAAGTTATAGTTAGTATAGGTGTTCAGTTTTTTTCTGCATTTGTGTTGTTATTTATTTTGATAGAGAAAATTATAGTTTGTTCAGTGAGAATTTGTCTCCAAACTTGCCCTTTAGCAGGCAATTTTGTTGCTGTATTCTGATTGATAAGCCCAAAAATTTAATGTGAAAATCACTCATTGCATATTATTCTGTGCAAAGGAAGTGTGTAATGATTTGACTATGACAGACAACAATCATGGTTTGGCAGAATGTGGTAAACTGGAAGAAAACTACGAATCCAAAAACATGTATGAAAAAAAGGAAAATAAAGCAAAGTTTGGAAATAGTCAGGCTTTTCAAGACTTTATTACTAAATAAATGCCCATGTTTGTGACTGCTATGGTTGTCTCTCCAGAAATACATTTGTTGGGTTTTTTTGATCCTCATTTTTTTGTTTGCTGAGTTAAACAATGAATTTTGCAACACACAAACTGATTGCTTAAAATTACTTGGGACGGGTCCACCTTCCAAAAACGCCTGTTCCTCACTGCAAGATTTAATCAGCGCGATGTCTTAGCTTCATATTCATTTTTCTTGATCAGTATCTTTTCTGCAGACAAGTGCATCTGTGTTCGTCTTTCATTCAAATGTCTATAGTCAGATTTTGCCAGTGTTTTAGAAATAAGAACGACTTACATGCTATTAGTTAAGTAAGCATGACAAATAAATATGTGTCAGATTAGCTTTATAAAATGCACTCAGTATAGAGGTATGTTCAATTTTAGGTAAGTTAAAAAAGAAAAACTTGTAAAATGTAGTTTTATCAAGATCAAACTGGGATCTAGTTTTTGTTTGCCATAATTTTGTAGAAGAAATAAAGGTTTCTAATTCAAATCCATTTCTATATCTGAGCCAAAGACATGTAATGTTCTCAGGGAACGATTTTAATAATAAAATAATATTCAGATTAACCAAAGCCTAGTTGTTTTTTTGTTATTTGGGGTCAGTGCCTAGAGCAGACTGATCTCAGTAGAGGAGGTGCGTGTACACATGAAATTTGGGGTCTGTAAATCATGATTTCTCTTAGACAAGATCTAGAGGTGCTGATTTTTATTGAATGGGACCGTATGACGATGCTGAATGTATTTGGGATCGCAGCACCATGCCCCTGTGGTAGAACCTGGAAATAGAATCTGATGGAAGGTCTAACACCTTGGCCCCCCTGTGGTGGAATCTGAAGGTAGAATCTGATGGAAAGGCTAACACCTTGGTCCCCCTGTAGTAGAAGTTGAAGGTAAAATCAGTTGGAAGGGCCAACATCATGGTTCCACTGTGGTAGAATCCGAAGGTAGAATCGGATGTACTGTAAGGTTTAACACCACGACCCGTGTGGTAGAATCTGATGGAAGGTCTAAGACCATGGTCCCCTGTGTTGGAATCTGGAAATAAAATCTGATAAAAGGTCTAACACTATGGTCCCCTTTGGTGGAATCTGGATATAGAATCTGGTGAATAGTCAATACCATGGTCGAGTCCCCCTGTCATGGAATCCGAAGGTAGAATCTGGTAAATAGCTTAACACCTTAGTACCCCTGTGGTAGAATTTGAAAGTAAAATCTGATGGAAGGGTCAACACCATAGTTCACCTGTGGTAGAATCCGAAGGTACAATTGGATGTAAGGTGTAACACCAAGATCCAGGGCTGTGGTAGATTCTAAAGGTAGAATCTGGTGGAAGGTCTAACACCATGCTTCCCCTTCGGTGGTCTCTCTTCGATGGAATCTGGAAATAGAATCTGATGGAAGGTCAAACACCATGCCCCCCCTGCCCGTTGTAGGAATCTAGATATAGAATCAGATGAAAAGTCTAACACCATGCCCCCCCCCCCCTCCTTCCCGTTGTAGGAATCTAGATATAGAATCTGATGGCCTACCTTCGGTGGTCTCCCTTCGATGGAATCTGGAAATAGAATCTGATGGAAGGTCTAACACCATGGCCTCCCTGTGGTGGAATCTGAAGGTAGAATCTGATAAAAGGCCTTCAGAACACCTAGTTCCCCAGTTGTAGAGTTTGAAAGTAAAATCTGATGGAAGGGCTCACACCAAGGTTCACCTGTGGTAGAATCCGAAGGTAGAATCTGATGGAAGGTCTAACACCAAGGTCTCCCCATGGTAGAATTTGAAGGTTGAGTCTTATGGAAGGACTTACCCTATGGTTCACCTGTGGTAGAGTCTGAATTTCGAATCTGTTGCAGTGCGTTGTTCTCGTGTGGTAGAATTTAAGATAGAGTCGGATAGAATCAGAAGATAGAAACTGATTGAGAGCAAAAAGCCATGATTCCTCTGTGGTAGAATCTGAAATTAGATTCTGATGAAAAGCTTAAAACCATGGTCCTACTGTAGCAGAATCTTAGGGTTGGATCTGATCGAGAACGTTAAACCATGGTTCCCTGTGTTAGTATTCCAAGGTAGAATGTGATGGAAGGCTTAAAACCCAGGTCCCTCTGTTGTAGAATCTGAAGGTAAAACAATGTTTTTTGCAAGGATGCTAGCTAGTGTGAACGCAGCTAAGAGATTGTAAACGATAAAAATGGCTTGACGATCTGGGTGCTTAAACGTAACATTTGGCGACTTTATTTCCCACCTATAGACATTAGAAACCTCGAATTTTTAGAACTTTCAGGGTAACCCAATTGCAAGTCGCCAGTTGGGCTGTTTTAGCGTTGAATGCTTCACTCACTTATGGTAGTTTAGTTTAATGAGGTACAGCGCTTTAGGGAAGCAATGCGTCCAGTGATCCACCAAGGTTAGACACCAAACTTTGTTGTTTAGAACGAGTGGCCAGTTGGTTAATTTCTTCAATTTAAAACAACGAGGTCGCGAGTTCGAGCTGCGGCTAAACCCCAGGTCCTTGAGCAAGACCAGACTTGTTCAAGTTTAAATTGAGTTACTACTCCTGGGTTTGTGAACGGGTCAGTACAGTCAAACACTTTAATCAGCTTAAGTAGCGCTACAGAAACGAGAGATAAACAACGTCTTTCTGTGCCCCTAAGCACGAGAAAGGATTTTACTTAAGTTTTAATGAGATTGAGGGTTGGTGTAGAAGGCAAAACTTTACGGGTTCTAGGGTATGGGTTCTATCTGTAAGGGTTTTGTCCGAGTTACACACAGGATGGTTTAAGGAAAACAGATGGCATCGTTGTAACTGTTTGTGTCGGAATTAAGGGATGCAGATGATGTAGCGTAGTCTCATGGCTTAGGTCCGAAAGGAACCCGTAAGTTAAGTTATTTTAAGGGTTAAAACTGATTGGCGGAGGCTTAGGAAATTAAGACCAAAGTTAACTTTAAGGTTGATGCATAAAAGCGCACATTGCCTAATACATCCTGCAGGGAAATAGTTGCATGTAACTGGAGAAAATGACATGACCGTAAGTCGATGAACCCTCCGCGAATGATGTCCACTTGGAACAATTTGTTTTAGGCTAAACAATCTTGTTTTGATGCCTCTCATTTTTCTGTCGACTGTTACTTGATATTAATTGATATAACCTAAATTGTTTGACTTGGTATAGAGGAAGTACATTCTATTAAAAGCTTTAACATAAAGTAAACCATCTGCTCCCTTCATAAGATTGAAGGGTGGGTTTTTTTTAGGGTTACTTCTAGATTAAAGTTGCGAAAATGAACTGTAGCTCAAGATGCATTCTCTTGCAAGCCTATTCGTTGGCAGAAATGCTCAAGTTGTAGTTGAAAACTGAAAACACATATTAAGCAATGTAAGAGACTTTGAGTCAGTTTCTTAGTTCTTCCAATGTTTATTTTATTTATTTATTTTTAAAACTTTATTGGGCTACTTACAGAATAATAACAGTAAATGGAAAATCAATTGTGACAAATACAGATATAAATTAAGTTAGGTGATGCAGAAAGAAAAAAAGAAAATTTTAAGGTTAGCCCAAACGGCAGCAAGTCCCATGCTAGGTGCCCCCCTTGTTTAGGGGCTTTTCTCTATATAACATATGGGAGAACTAAATTTTAATCAATCAAAAGTCACTTACGTCGTTTTATCAACAGATTCCTGGCCTTGCATATCAGTAATTGCTCTCATCTTTCTAACAACTTTCATTTCAGAAGAATCAGAAAACACATTGAAGACAAAGGGTTACGGTGCTGCTGCCAGGTCCGGATTCATCGCTAATCAACCACTACCACCGCTGCCACCTTCAGGAAACGACCAGGTTTGTACCCCTTTAATCTTTCATTCCTAAAAGTGCCAAAGAATGGTTCAAAACCACAGGGAGCCCACGCGTAGTATCTCAATGTACTAAAATTAAATATTTTATGAGATTTGACTTCTTATTTCCATGCCTGTTAGCGTTATTGAGTCTGTTATCTTGGACTTGTTGCCTTTTCATCTTTATACGTGTAAAAGTTGCTCACTTAGCACAAAGTGCATTGAAACGCAAGCCGTTCATTGATGCTAGATTCACGTTTCAAGGCTCAAAATTTCTTAGTCACTGACGTGAATCGAACCCGCAACCCTCTGATTTAACCACATATTGAAAGACATTGTTTAACTAATTTAGCTTAGTCTAAACTGCGACACAATAAGTTAGATTGGTTATGGTTATCTGTCTTGTTCGTTCTGTAGGTTGTAGAACAAAGAAGAAGACCAGTTGAGCCAGAAGTGAAACTAGAAGTTGTTGTTGCTATATATGATTTTGATGGTGTGGAACCAGGAGATCTGTCTTTGAGAAAGGTTTGTAACACCATCACATCTACCGAATGCAATGCAAAGTTGTTAAGAACCCTTCTTAAACTTCTCTTAGACTTGAGTACGACTATGAATAACAGTCAAGTAGCGTACGTCTATATCTATCGCACATCCTGCAATCTGATTGGATAGTGAATAGTGTTTGGAGCAAAAAATAGAATCTGACTAAAGAAAGATTATCATATAGCAGAATCAAATACCATAAGTTGGATAACAAAAACCCTTACGTTCTTGTTCGTTTCTTTGAGTCCAGCAACTTAGCTCTACATACACGCGTTGTTGACAATAGACTGAAATATAGTTATTCACTGTTCTCAAATCCTTTGCTTGCCAAGTGTTTGCTTGGAATCAAGGCTAAAATAAAAAAAAACAGAAACAGTGTTTACTTAGACACTGAGCATTCCACATTTAGCAATTCTATATTCATAAAGGGTACGTTCCACTTGTTATCTTACGAAATGTGAAATGAGCTGCTGTAGTAGTTTTTATTACAAATCTAGACTATCATTAAGAAACATGCTTCGCTTTAAACTGCATGTTGATTGTAGGGTTCAACAAACCAACAATTAAAACTGAGATATACTCGAAGTAAAATCATATTTATCATATTTGTATACCGGTTTTGTAAACAGGGCCAAACATTCACTGTTATTGACAAAAAAGGAGAACATTGGTGGATTGCAAAGAACGAGTGTGGGTAAGCAGATAAACTGAACAAACAGCTAGAAACAAAGTAATTAACATGTTCGATATGTTTTATACTTAATTTATCTTAGCTGCAAACTTTATATTTTGTTATAAGCTCAAATACTACTAGTGTTGCACTTTTTACCAGCATTTTACTAGATTGCCTTCTGTTCTTTTTCTGCTTGGTATCTACATCTGATTACTTAATGGGTATTCGTGTTTTCAAAATGAGAAAGGAACGCGATTGTCGCTGCAGTCATACTGTATTTGGGTCGGCCAGAGGAGCTAATGTTCAATGCTTTACAGCGATGGAGACATGAAAGATGATCATTCGTTCTGGAAGAATATAGATTCCATTTAAACTGACGCTGTCACAAATGTCCCCCGTGCTTAGATGATAACCATCCATAGATTCTAGTCTTCAGTGTTCTCTGGAAATTAAAATAAATTTGTTCACGGCCTTTAAAGGATAGCTAATTCATTCTTTGTCATACTCACGCTTCCACTCAATAGAATTGCTCCTCTATGCTCAGAAAACAGCCATTCATACTGGTCTTCAGTATTTAAGATGACACTTCCCAGGAATGTGAAATAGTTCACTGTACTCAAAAGATGACTCATTCATATTTATCTTACGAATATAATTTCTCTTTGAGCTGACGCTTCTATTCAATGGACGTGATTCTCTCTGCTTAGAAAATACCCAATCGTACTGTTGCTGGTCTGCAATGTTTAAGATAACACTTGCCAGGAATGTGAGGTAGTCCACTGTAGTCCACTCATTTATCTTTGGTCTAGTGTAGTTTTGCATGAACGCTTTCAGTGATATTAATTTATTTAGAAATTGAATATTTATAGTTTTAAGAGGATGACACTTCATTGTGATCAGAGGTGGAAAGGAGCTTGATGCTTTCAGTAAAGCTAACTTGTCTTCTGTGCTTTAGAAGATGACCATTCCCCGGGAAATTAGTCCACTGTACTAAGAGGATGAGTTTTTCATACTTATCTGTGGTGAAATGCAGCTTCAGTATGAGAATTGGCGCTTTCAGTAAAGTAATTGTTCTTCTGTGTTTAGAAAGTGACCACTTATGAACATTGATTAGAGTCACACGATGACCACTCGTTCTTATCTTTGGTGGAGTGTGGTTTCCATTTTAATTGACGATTTTAACTAAGCAAAATTGTCTTCTGTGTTTAGAAAGTGACTATTAATACTTTTCTGCAATATTTAAGATAGCACTTCTCAGGTACTTTAGTTAGTTATAACTGTATTTAGAAAACAACAATTCAGGGTCATCCATTTTGATCTGTGATGGAATACATTTTCCGTTTAAATTTATGTTTTCTAGTAAGGTGAATTAGTCTTTGTGAATAAGTGACCATCCGTATTCTGTGGTGTTAAGAAAGACGCTTCCCAGATAAAGAACTGTTCCACTGTCCTCAGGTGTGACGCATCAATATAGATCTGTTGTGGGTCGTAGCCCCCATTTGAGATATAGAGGATATTACTTGGCCGTGTGGGAATACGAACTCTATCTTCGAGTACTGAAAGTATCTCTCACAAAAGAGCGAAGCAAACGAGTGAGAAATACTTTCAGCACGAGAAAATAAAACTTGTATTCCCAAGCGGCCATGTTCCGTTTATGTTATAGGTACTGATAAAATTTCTACGTAAAGCACAACTTTTTTTAAAAGAACCAGCCGCGTGCCTTGGCGAGAAGCCCTCTTGTAATTGGCTAAACAGGTTTGTAATTATGGCGACACCAACGTTAACATCTTTACACGTGAAAGATAAAAATAGAAACTCACTACGCGCAGTGAAGATTTGATGTTTTAGTAAAAGGAAAAAACCTTGGTGTTTCATCATTAGCTATATAATAAAAAAATTATTCCAACATATGTTAACTGGTTCACTGATTTTGACGGGATACCTTCGATATTTATCTGTAGTGGAATATAGCTTCCACAAGCTGGCTTAAACTGGTCGATGACTGGTTGGAACTAAAAGGTCTAGTGACACAAATGTTTTTGTGACAGTTTATTGATTATCTTAATTCTCTTCAATTCTTAGGTGTTAGATAACCTTTGTTTTGTATTCTCAATCTTAACAGAGATAAAGGATATATTCCAAGCAACTATGTCAGAAAGGAAGGACTCGAGAGTGAAAGGTATATTTTTCTTAATGTTTTTTGAGTACTCACTTTCATTGTAATGTCAATACTTTAAACATGTTATCGCTACCTTGCTTGCTCGTCCATAATCATTAATGAGTTTAAGTTGCAGCAAAAACCATCGATAACATTGTGATGGCACTAGTATAAATTAAACAAGTGCCTCAACTGTTTCATACAACACTAGTTGTAGAAGTCCTGCAACACTACGGAGCGACCGTAATGAAAGAGAAGGCGACCTACTCGTTTGTTTTTTCATCGTCATTAACACCACCGTTATCATCATCGTCGTCATCACCCTCATCATCATCTTATTTGAACTTTATTTCTATAATAGTAATAAAAATTATATAAACATTAATGCACTGATCCGCAAATAGCAGGGCTAATCGAGGCGAATCAGAAAACTAATTAAGTGCTGAATTACAGAACAAGCAAACACAACAATACAACTACAAAAGAAAAGGGAAAAAAGGGATGGGATGGGAGAGCGATATTTTTCTCACTAGAAAAGCGTTGTTTCTAAAAAGAATGTTAAAAAAATGTTAAAGGAGAGAGAGAGAAAAAAAATTCAGTTTCCTTTTTTTCTCTCTCGCCAGGCTTACTCTTTGTTCATCACGTTTTGTACTGCTTTGCTTGTTTGGGAGATATCAAGGTAGTCATCATGCTGGTAAAGCACGTCTAGTAATACCTCATGTAATCATCATCATCATCATCAACATTATCATCATCAAAACTTTACTTTTTTAACAGTTGGTTTCATCCCGAAATGTCAAGGCAAATGGCTGAAGACATTCTAAAAAGAGAGGTGAGAGATACAATCTATGACCAAAGACTAAAGATAAACTTCACTTTTGGAAACTCTTTAAAACCCGAACTCAAAATAAGTGTTTGTTTTCGAAATATTGACGTTAAAGCTCTGTAAGTTTGTGTGGTACCCTTAAATAGTTGTAAACATACCCAAACCAGTAGTTTTCTCTTTGGTTTGGGTACATCAAAATCAGTGAGTAGACGGTGGTGATAGTTGTTGTGGTACGAATTTGTTGTAGAAAACAAACTATGTCAATTCGGTTGTAACTTTTTTAACGTGAATGAAAACAATGTTTTGTACATGCTAGTAAAGATTTTACAAACGCCATGAGAAATATGTTATGGTTGACATTCATTTAGTGCATCTTTTTCTACGGAACCCTGTTTTCCACGAAAGAATGAATTCTCAGTTACAACGAACTTGTTGTCGTCTTGAAGATCCTTCAAGGTTTTGCCAAATCTTCCTCCCGCTTGTTAATCAAGTTAAGGGAAGCTTTCGTGCTATCGGTGGCTTCATTTACTGGTGTAAGACATCCAGCCTCAAGTACTTAAAATTCCTTGACTAGGAGTGCCTCCAACGATTTCATTGTAACAGACATAATCACAGGCACTCCAAAACAACTTATAAACTAACAAAGTAGTCTCTTTTAACCTCGTGGTTGTTTCAGGTAGTCAGCACCCAGTTGAATTTAATTAATATATTATTTTTTCTTGGTTTTCTTGCAATTATACAATTCTTGATGAACAGGCGCTTGTTGTGGTTGTTGACGTAATTGTTGCCTTAGACATTTTCCCCTGACATACCAGTCATTAAGAGGGTGTATTTACTATTTGTGTGAAATAGGAGTAAGCTAATTATGATCTTCTGGGGGCTTTTTTTTTATCTTTTGTTGTATAAGACACCTATTGGTGTATTAATGTTTATAACCATTTGTTTGTTCTGTAACAGAACAAAGAAGGCTGCTTCCTTGTTAGGAATTCAAGTCGGGAGGGAATGTACACTCTTTCTTTGCTGTGAGTATTGCTACAAGGTATCTTGCTACAAATCTTAGGAAAACAATTATCTCCATCGTTCATTTTCACTTTTCCTTGCAAACTTTAAGGAAAACTGGCCAAAGTACAAGGTTCTTTAGATCCGTCGTGAATAACCTGTAAAATTTTCCCTTTAACTTCGCAAACTCTTTTTAGGGTTGGAAAATTGCGTAAATTTTTGTTTTTGGTTATGTATTACACATATGCATTAAAACAAATTTCTAAAGAATAGGGGTGATTTTGTTTGAAATCAGTAATTTTAGTGTCTTTGTTTGTAAGATAAATTTTGCAGTTACCGTTTTTAACCGCCCAGTGTTTTTGTAATAACTAAACACTTTTGCGTACTTATTCATTGTTACTTATTTGGTTCCCGGAAGGCAAAGAAGGGCGCCTAAAATATAATGTTAAATGGGAAATAGCTAAGAAACTCTGAGAAGTGAAAACAAGTAGCAATGGATGAACAACAATTCTTGACGCTACGCATCTTCACTTTAACCAAACAGTGAAACAATGCAGTTTTGTTTTCTTATTAAAACATGCTATCAGGCACAGCGTTGCAATTTTATCAACCAGCGTACAACCATGCGAATTCCTAAAGCGCAGCTGGAAACTCCGAAGACATATCCGATTTGATATATACTAACCAAAGATTACAGTCCAAGAAAAGTGCCGTACACTGATTCGGCAAACACCAAAATTTTCTTTTCCCATCTTTTAAAATGATTTTTAGTTTTTGATACAATATAAAACAATGTGTATGAAAAGTATTGAAAACTTTAAATCTGAAACAAGGGAAATGTGCATATTGACTCAAAGTTTGGGGAAGAGCTTGGTTTACATTTGCTTCTTTTTTTGATATACGATAGCTTTTGAACTGTTCTCAAGGGTTTATTCAGCCTTAAGTGCTCAACTGCTTTGGTTTTTTTTCATTTTAGGCACGGTGATTTAATTAGACACTACCATATTAAAACTGATCTAACCAAACAATACCTGATATCTGACCGGCACCGATTTGCAACAGTTCCTGATCTTGTCCACTATCACCAACACAACAGCGGAGGTAAGAATTAAGGGGGGTGGGAAGGGGGAGAGAGGGGAGAGGAAGGGGGAGGGGAAAGAGGGGAAAGAGGAGGCAGTAAGGATGAAGGGGAAGAGAGGGAGGTGGAAGGGGAAGAGAGGGAGTAGGAAGGGGGAGAACGGAGGAGAAGAGGAAGAGAAGGGAGAAAAGGAAGGGGGAGAAGAGGAAGGGGAAAGGGGGAGAAGAGGGAATGGAAGGGGGAGGAGAGAAGGGAGGAAAGGGAAGGGAGGGAAAGAGGAGAGAAGCAGTGGGGGAAGAGGGAGAAGGAAGTGGGGAGGAAGAGGGGTAGGAGGAGGAGGGAGGAGGGGAAGGGGGAACTCGGGAAAGGGGGACGAAAGAAGTAAGTGTAGGTTTTAAGCTTGCTTAGAGTCAATAGGCTTTGCGTTTAAATAGGGAGTTATGCTATGCTCTGGTTTGTCATGATGGCTGTGGAGACCATGCATGAAAGGTTACACTTGTAATAATAGTTTGTTTTGCGTTGCTAGTTGTGATTTTAACAACTATATGTGCAGCAGTGCTTATTACTATAGTCTTGTCTCATATCAATGAAATTGTTATAATAGTTAAACTTTATCCAATAATTTACTCACAGGGCTTGTAACAAGGCTACGAAATCCGCCTTCGTTTGGCAAAGCACCTTCAACTGCAGGATTTGGCCATGGTACGCACTACTGTAGTAACCAAGCAATCAATAAGTTTATTTAAACACGTATCACCAAGGGGTGTGTAAGTTCTTGTCTAAAGGCATACGTGTATATTAAAGGATAGACCACAGCACAGTGTCGACAACCTGCTCTAATCGACCGTTGTGGGGGTTCTTTTAAGTTCCCCGCTAGACGCTAGAAGACGAGAGACTAGACCAACGGCTTTGCGTTCCTGTCGACGGACAGTGCGGCGAACGAAGGCCGCACAAATTTTCAACCCTTGGCAAAGCAGGGAATTGAACCCAGGGGCCTCATGCTCAGCAGAAATAATACCAACTGAGCTAAGCACGCACACTTCGGTGCCCGTTTCGTTTCTTTAAAGTGCATACGGAGTGAAAAATTGTATTCTTTGGATAGACCTTGCTTAACGTCTTCCTACGATTCTTCTTTTACCCGCTCTGAATCACTGTCTTGTCTTTGGTGTCCTCAACGTTTCGAAACAAAAGTTTCCTCTTCCGCTGGTGAGTCTCCAGCTGAAGAGGAAACTTTTTGTTCCGAAACGTTGAAGACACCAAAAACAACAAGACAGGGATTCAGAGCGGGTAAAAGAAGAATTGTAGGAAGAAACTATTAGAATAACCGCCAGTGCGGACATACCGAAATTAACAAGACCTTGCTTAATGAGGAATGGCGGTTAAAATGTTTTGTCAAAATTGCTGGAACCATACATGACATCATCAGTTGAAAACATTAAATGTTAATATCTCGAGAACCACAAAAAGTTGACAAAATGTTTTCACCGCTATTCCTCATTTAGCAAGGTCTATCCACCAAAGTAATAAAATTTTTCACTTCATATACACTTTAATAATCTGTAACACAGAAGAACACAAGGACATTGATGAAAGAAAACGAGACACTTATGCTTTTAAGTGCTTTTTTATATCGCGCAATGCAACTGCCTAGGGAAACAAGCAACACGTTTTTGGCTCATCTGGTTAAGAAGAGCAATGCACGCACGTTAGAGGTTTTCCTTATCTAACAATACGTTTTTTTGTTGGTCGTTTAAGTTTGAAACTGAAACAGAAACCCTATGTTATTTGAGGCACAGCGTGATGTCATGACCAGTTGTTTCGTGTATTCTTTTCAAGGCATTGTAAATATTTGAAATTGAAAAGCTGATGCATGCTTTGCACCGCAGATAAATGGGAGATCCAGAGGGGGGAAATCGCTTTGGGAAAGGAGCTTGGAGCTGGACAGTTTGGGGTGAGTGTTTCGGCATTGAAATGATAATAATAAATGGGAGAACTAAAGAGAGAGAAGAACGTCATGAGAAAGGCGATTGGAGCTGAGCTGAACAGTTTGGAGTGAGTGCTCAAGTATTGTAACGATGATAAATTGATGATAAATGGAAGAACTAGAAAGATAGACTAGATACTGACGAGCTGTGTTCCTGTTATTGCTAGAGCAATATTTTTTGTGTGTTTATAAACAAAGCTTTTCAAATCCGAACATCTTCGAGACATGAAACAAAGAACCTTTGTTTCAAACAAGCAAATTAACAAGATTAACAAGATTCGACTCATTGATAACACAGACTAAACCCCTCTTACTTTCAAAGATTATAACAGTGATGATAAGAACCTATTTGTGTTCATACACCTCAGTGTGTCAAACTGGGTACCTGGAGAGGAACGATACAAGTTGCTGTTAAGATGATGAAAGAAGGAACAATGTCAGAAGATGACTTTATTGAAGAAGCTAAAGTGATGAAGTTAGTGCAATTAGTACATAAGTGATTTGTAGATGAACGGTTAATTACTTACTGTAGCTGGAGACTAATTAGCTAAGTTTAAGTACATAAGTGTTTTGTTGTTGTAAATATTTTGTAGGCTATGATGTACAATAAAAGGTTTTTAAAAATTTAAAAGTTTTGGAATTCAAAAGATTGAAATATTAACGATTTCGATATTAAGGTCATGTTTAGATTAAACCTCAATGTTGTCTAAATATTCCTCGTTTTGATAAAGACAAAAATTTCAGTTCTTGATAAAAGGAAAATTGATTTTTACCACAATATTATAATATTTCTTGTTAATAAGTCTGTTTTGAGGAAAACATCCAGAAACACCAGCAGTCCAAATTTGGCTCAAATTTATCCAAAGGTAAACGATTGGCTGCAGATTCCAAAAACCTGAAAATTTGCCTGTTTATGCAGTGACGTCATCAGTGACGTCATCTCGAGAACCATAAAAGATTTCGACAAAAGATTTTCACCCTCTGCCTCATTTAGCAAGGCCTATCAACCGAGATAACAAAACGTTTCGTGTCATAGGCATTTTGAACTTAAAACAACAATAGTTGATCACAGTGTATCCTACACATGGAGGCTCTTCACGTGTAATCATACTAACAACAATACTTATTAATTGTTCCTAAGGTGCTGTAATGAAAATACGAGAAATCCCTATGTACTAAGACTACTATAAAGCAATTACTTTTAATGCGTACCGTAAACGCACTAATGAGCCTCCCCCCTTCCCCCGCTTTCCCCTCTTTTGCGTCGAATTTTAGACAAGCTCTCCCTCCCATCTCAAATAAAGTCGATGGGCTTAAACATAAGGCGTCTTGTATTAAGAACACATTTTGTCAACAGAAGTGCCAGTTAGAACGCTAGAGAAACAAAGAGGCACTAGTTGCTATTACATGTGTTTGGTAACCGGTCTTCTTGTTATGTTTCTGTCTTTGGCTATTGACAATTTTTGAAGAAGCACCCC
>JANVCF010202935.1:10442-32038 GCA_025388745.1 Hydrozoanthus gracilis
CTCACTCACTCTCTCACTCACTCACTCACTCACTCACTCTCTCACTCACTCACTCTCTCACTCACTCACTCACTCACTCACTCACCCACTCTCTCACTCACTCGTGCCCTTGGCCTACAATGAGGCGTTGGGCGGACGACCTCCCTCCTGAAAGAACCGCTTTCACATTCGAGATGAAGGTTTTGATTTTAGTCGTGCCTGTCTCCTTTGTACTACACAGGAGTAGGAGCCCCATTCTGTTTAACTCTGAAAACCCTAAAAAATCTCTGAACCCGGCCGTTTATTAAAAGGGGAAGAAGTAGGTGCTCCGTTCCCTTTTGCATGCTCCCTTAATGCGTTATCTATCGCCGATCAACTGTTCGAGGCTGGTCAATTGTGCATCTTACTGAAGTTCTTTAAGTTACGAACGCTTTTCGTACCCACTAACTTACAGATTTGCACTGGCTTCAGGTTGTGCGTAAGCTCATTCTAGAAGACATGCTACAATTGGGAAAAAAGAACAATCTCAACTCGCTCGAACAGGTAAGGACACACACAATAGTGATTACCACGTGTATAACACTGTCACGTGTACAACACTGTTTGTTCACGTGTATTCCATGCGGCTTGGACACTAAGAACAAGTGCACTACTTAATGCCATGTACGAACAAATTGCTCTGTTCATTTCTTCTCTTTCAATGCTCCGCATAATTGGTGTTTGAGTCGCGGAGCAAATCCTGTCAGCTTGGGTCTTCTTACCGAGTCCCTGCCTCCTCCCTGATCACTCAATTTTAGAGACCTTAAGGCACGAGCCGTCCGTGTTTCCACGGAGGCCAACCGGAAATCAAACATCAGTAGTTGACGCGTACTTGCACATGCCATGCGGTCGTGGTGATCTTCACGGAGGTGAAAAACGTCTAGGCTGCCTCCGTGACAATCACTACGGCCGCACGCCGTGTGCAAGTACGCGTCAACTACTGGTTTTCGATTTCCGGTTCCACGGACGGCTCTTGCTTAAGGTCTCTAATGCTAACCCCCTAACCACTTAAAGCTAAAAAGTGGAAATGCTTACGATTGCTGCCAAATTGGTATTATTGATGGCCCAAAAATCTGGAATTCGATTAATGAAGACCTAAAAACCAAGAGTCGCGACTGTTTGTTGTAAAATTGTATCCCTGTTGATTCACAACTTGGGTCATTTGCATATTTGAGTGACCTTGATATCTCCGCAACGAAAAAAGTTATTTTGATGAAATAAGACACTTTTCTTGTTTTTAAAAACTCTTGAAAGAGATTCCGATGTAAGTACTTGAATAACATTGGAAAATATT
Source organism: Hydrozoanthus gracilis (assembly GCA_025388745.1). Lineage (NCBI taxonomy): Eukaryota > Metazoa > Cnidaria > Anthozoa > Zoantharia > Hydrozoanthidae > Hydrozoanthus > Hydrozoanthus gracilis. The sequence goes on from JANVCF010202935.1 coordinate 11,755, forward strand.
CTATCAATACTTTGTCTTAAATTTCTGTAAAACGTGAAGAGCAATAAAGTATTCGATTTATTTTGCAGGTAAAAGGGATTGTTCTTCATCCTGAACTCTTCAGCATTGAGAACGGGTTTTTGACTCCAACTATGAAGACAAAAAGAAGTGCAATCGAGAAGACATTCAAGGAAAAGCTTCAGAAGCTGTGCGAGGAACTAGATGGTCAGCACAGCAGTAAATAAGAAAGACAGAGCTTCGTCCCGAACAGACTTTCTTATTGGATAAAGCGACAAATGTGTGTTTGGGTCCATTTACTAAAACGTAACTTGCTCTCTTTTATCCGTTTGAAATTGCACGACTTTCAGAAGTTTTAGTGGCCTTTTATAGGTTGGTTTCCTTGTTTGCATAATAAATGCATGAATCGAACTTCCACCTTCAAACGTGATAAGTCGAAAGTTCGATAGAGTGTAGCGCAGTGAGCCTTTGGAAACTCCAAAGTTTACAGAAATTGTATGACGCCGAGGCAATTCTTGCCACACAGCCATACAATCTTTGTAAGTTAACAAGTTTGGAAGCCTCGTTTGTCTCAAGCATTCAGTATATCGAGCTAAAACTTTCAATGACTATTACTTTGCGATGCTCTGTTGAATTTTGGACTCATTTTGTCTCAATGTTGAAGATTTGGTAAGTAAGCAATGACTTCATACTGAAATCCGTCTATAAACTACTTCCAAACTTTCTCACCATTATTTTAACCTGAAAAAACTAAAAAATGTTCTTTGAGACAATTTCCTAAAATTTTTGGACATTTGCTGACATTACATTTTGCAAATTGATACATTGCATGTAAAGCGCCGCTGGATCTTGGGGAAGCGTTGCGCTATATAAGTTTGTATTTATGTATTATTAAGGGTAATGCTGCAGTATAATAAGCATTTATTACCTGAATGAACGCTAAGTTAAAATATACAAGACTGGAGCAATTATGTATCGAACATACCGATGTTCATGTATTCAGTTGTAGTTTTTTTTAAATAGTACTTTCGTTTTATTAATGAAAATAAGAAGCAAACATTACAAAGGTCTCCAGAGGAAAAAGACGGCAATCATGAATAATGGTAAATAATAATTTTTTTTTCACTTCGTTTATTTTGCAATCAGTATAAGTCATGGAATTTTTGTTTTGATTGGGAAAACGAATTCTCTTAAACTTTTAAAATATCTGATGAATTGGTCTTGAACTAACAAACTCGAGTGTTTTACTCCAAATTCAAGTACGTTACCAGTTTTTCAGTGTTCAGAAGCTGTAATTGGTGTTTAGAGTTGGATTAGTGTGTGTGTTAGTAGCTTATTTTTTCGAAGTGGATTATTTGTTTTCTCGTTATTTCTTGATCATGCAAAATTACAATTGGTCATGGAAAAGTCTTGGAATTTCATTCCCCATCCCTTCCTATGCTAGAAGACCGATTATGGCTGGAAAAGCAGCCCAAAACTTAGACTCGCTGCATTTCTTCTTCAATATATATGGGGTAGTACCCACTAACTTTGTGGCTATTTACATTTGCAATAATTGGGTCTCAGATTTTCTCGATCTTAATGTGTTTAAGCTCGTGAAGCCGCATTTCATGGCTGCTGGAATACTTGGACAGTATTTTTGGACTTCCTAAAACATACAACATAAAAGCTACACAACATTGAGTTGTTCTCTTTTAAAAACTCCAGAGCTTAAAGTGCTACAAAGCGAATCTGGCTGACTTTAGGGAGAATTCTATGGAACGAAACGATGATTAGTCTCAAAAAACAAAAATTCTAATCGGATAAACGCGAATTTTTTACAGAAGTTTGTATATCACAAAATTCTTCTTTCCATAGAATCCTCCCGAAAAGTCAGCCAGATTCGTTTAGTGGCACTTTAAGGCAGCCTTGACAAAAAATTGCTCTAGCTTCTCTTAAGTACTACAACAGCTAAATCACGGAACACGAGAAACCAAAGTGTTCAAAATTCTTGAATTTTTCTTAAAACTTTAATATTCAGCGCTTGTGGCAATTTTAATTCAGTGCTCTAACCGCCTGATATTGACTACAATGGAACCTTGCTACCCTGGCAACTCTGAGCAAAATGTTCCTTCAGTGTATCATTTCATCGATGTTCGCATGGTCCAAAATTGGTAAACATAATTTATGATGTCACATCATTATTAACGAACATCTTGGTAAATACCTGACATGTAACACTCGGTATTGTAAATGTATAAGGTGACTTTCGTGTGACGGGGCCAACACCCAACAGTATCTCAACTAAAACTGGTAAAATTGCGGCCTCCCGTTCGTTCTTCTCTGCAATTCTGCCCTATTCTTCTTTACAAGGAAATTTAGTTAAAGCTAGACCAATCATTGCAGAGTACTGAAATGGACTTCCTTGCTTAGGTGATTTGTTATTTTGTTTCTTTGTAGTCAACGATTGGGTAATAAAAATCCTTGATTGTTTCTTGCTGATCATTTGCGTTCCACGATTCCCCTCCAATTTGTAAACAACGCTGATGATGTTAAATTAGCTAGTAATTATCTTAATCAACCGAACACTTGAACCTCACTCAGTAAGATTGGAACGAGATCAATGTAACTATACGATATATTATCTTTGAGTTAAGACTTGTCATGTTCATCTCCTGGTCAAAGAAATCTTGCAAGATCCTAGTCTCCGCTACTCCTGGAGGTGACGGTATAGTTCATCAAATGTGTCAGCAAAATGCTTCTTTAGCTGCGGACGCTTGCACTTTAGAGTCGGGGTTAGCAAACCGTTCTCCACAGTGAAAGGCTCGTGACACAGTGCAATGGACTTCACCTTGCAAAGAGAAACATTGTTTAATGCAAGAGAGGGTCTGTACAAAGACGCCATAAAAGACTGGGGCAAGTAAAGGATTCCAAGAAAAAGTCCGTACAAACACGCCATACAACACAGGGGCAAGTAAAGGATTCCAAGAAAGGGTCTGTACAAAGACGCCATACAATACTGGGGCAAGTAAAGGATTCCAAGAAAAGGTCTGTACAAAGACGTCATACAATACTGGGGCAAGTAAAGGATTCCAAGAAAAGGTCTGTACGAAGACGCCATATAATACCGGGGTAAGTAAAGGATTCCAAGAAAGGGTCTGTACAAAAACGCCATACAGTATTGGGCCAAGTAAAGGATTCTATCAATGACCATCAACTATCAATGAAAACTATCAAGGATTCCAAGAAAGGGTCTGTACAAAGACGGAATACAATACTGGGGCTAGTAAAGAATTCTAAGAAATGTCTGTGCTTTGACGACAAGCAGTACTAGCGCTAGCAAAAGATTCTTAAATAAGGGTCTCTGCCCTGACGAAATACAGTAGTGGGGCCAGTAAACCGTTTCCCTTATAGACGTCCAAGATGCCGATTTTAGGCAATAAAAGAAATAGTGGCACTGTGATAGCTTGTGCAAGGACTTTGAATTTTCTCTGAGGACGTCTATTATCTACATTTCTGTGAAAAGTTCCGAGCTCTGGATGCGGTTTTGTGCCCAAGGACTGGTGTTAAGGCCTTGTCAACTTGACTTAAAACGTAAACAATGTGCCAGCAAACCCCTCTTCCTTCCTTAAAAATAACCCACATTACGGCACTCGCCCATCCTTCTAACCACCTACGTCCAAAGACTCCTGCTTCCTTTTAACATTAACCAAGTCATGAAGGGTACCACGAGAAAGATACTACGGCTAATAAGATTGAGCTAGGACCTTACTTGTTCAAAAGACTTCAATTTTTCTTTCTTTCCTTCAGCGATTAATTCCTCGTAAATCTTCTTCTTGACAGCCTGAAAACATGACAAAAAGTTCTTGTGAAACAATTGATCATGGAGAATGAAATTCAAACTGGAATGCTGAAACTTCCAAATGAAATTGAAATACGACAACAAATATAATCGCGCACAAAACAAAATAGAAAAAGCGTACATGTCCCCTCGTTTCTCTGACACTGTGCTGTGTAAACGTTTTCCTAACTGCTTGCTCAGGGATCTTCAAGTTCAGTAAGTCTACTTCTCCTACTGCTATACTGTGTACTAAAGTCTTACAAAAAAGGATTAATAACTACGCAGTCTAACGCCTTGACTTAACATGGTTTTGCCAAACTTTATATTTCTTTTTACGATACCATGGCAATACCGAATGCTTCAAAAGCGCAAACAAAGCTTTACCAACTACTGACATTCTTCTCAGCAGCCAACAAACCCAAATAATGTCTTCGCAAATTCATCAATCAGGACACGTACTTCTCAGCAGCCAATAAATCCAAAAATGTCTTCGCAAGTTCTCCCAATCATGACACGTACTTCTCATGCAACCAGTTTAGAGAATTTCGCTTTTCGTCTTCAATCGCTACTCTTAGACTTCGATTAGTTCCCAATGCCCCACTCTACAAAAGCTCATTTTGTAAGTTTTTGTAAGGAGAAGTGTCTGCTCAAACTAAACTGGAGTTAACTCGAGTTAAGTCATTTCAACTGCAAAGGAGAACTACACAGCTCTTTAAAATGCGGAAAGAATTGAGTAACGGCGTTCCTACCTCATCCTCACACAGTGAAGCGAAGTCTCCCTCAATGCTGTTTGCTTTTGTCCACTCTCTGAGGGGAACTTCCTCGGGGACAACGACTGCCACCAGGTAAGACTGCAACGTTCAAACAAAAGTAGTTTACATTCACATTTTATTACATTTGCCATCTTTTTAGTTTGGGAAGAAATTGAACATCGGAAGAAGTTGTTCCGTCTGACTATTATAACTACTGTCGAACCTTGATTAACCGGACTCGTTAGGACTGGAATAAATAGTCCGGATAATCGAGACGCTGGCCAAGTGAAAATATGGTTATTACTGGCGCAATAATGTAACAAAAAAACTAAGGTATCAGAATTTAAATTTGGACCGACTAGAATTGCATTCACGTACAGCCCGTATGTTATGGTTGTATCTAGGCGGGAAAGAAGTTGCTATTTCAAGTGTTACTTTTTTCAAAGAAGTCTGAAATGTTCACGCAAGCTTGCTTGTTTGTTCAAGGGACGACAACATGAATACATCATTCATCTCATGCCGTTTGTAATTTTTAAGGCGAAACAGAACAAAACCTGGAACGTGGTAAAACTCAAAAGCCCCACTGCGTATCTTGTAACCTCTCAAAAAATCACGTTCTATATTCTTAGTTGTCTCTTATGTCCTTCCTGAACTGGTCGTCCCGGCAGCTCTCGCTGCTCGTCCCAGGCTCTCCATTATTGGTCTTAACCTGTGGCGACTTTTACGTTTTGTTCAAGATCTGTCCAAGATAACTTGAACTCTTAGTCACTGATAATTGAATACGGCTTGCACATTTAAGACTTTTTTGAAAGTAAATTAGTGTTTTCGGTTTGCACTCCCTTCCGAAAAATAGATACAGCAGAACGTCTTAACTTCCTGGCAGAACGGCTCCAGGTTCCCTGGTCTTGATGACTTTTCCAAAAATCGCTTCTAAAATAAGGTCTTGTCTTTTTGCTATGTTTTTTTGCAAACTCCCAAATGAAACTATCAACTCCTTTCCTCTTTCTTAGTATATTCAGTGTTGGACTGCCTTTGGAAACAAGGTAAAGCATGGCAATTTGTCTTCTGTTTTCTCCGAAGGAGAAATACATTTACAGCTCGCGTGCAGGACGGAAAAGGCACCTTTAAAAACAATTTCGACATGTCAAACAAAAATCGGTTAAGCTGGTTCTCAAGATGTCCAACATCGCCTGATATTCTCTGTTGTGTACTGGGGTTATCGTTCAGTTTCGTATAGGTATCGTAGAACAAAAAATACAAACATTAAAATCTTACTCGGATACTCTCTCCATGAACGAAAACTTGATGGACAAGGTCACACTGTGTATAAACCGTTTCGATCTTCTCGGGGGCAATATACTCTCCCTAAAACAAAAAAGAAAACAATCAGTCCTAAAGACACTTTAAGGTACCAAATTCAAAGACAAAATCATCAAGATCTTCTCCACACCATTGATGTGACATAGTTACAAACCTGAGACAGTTTGAATATGTGCTTCTTTCGGTCAACAAGTTTGAGAGTGCCATTCTGTAAATATCAAGAAGAGGGATCAAACTTCCCAATGATTTTTAATTTTTTAGGCTGCATGTTATTAGAAAAGAATCATATTATTTAAGTTGCTTTCCAGATAATTTTGTTCTCCTTGTAAAAAAAGATCACAAATTGTCAGTATTTGTCACGTTTTTCTACTGTCACTATTCCAAGGCCTGAGAAATAGATCAGAAACTCTCAATATTTTCTAGGAGTTTTGCCTGGGTCCTAGAAACAAATTAAAAGTTCCATTTCAGTTTCAAGGACAGTAGTGCTGGTATGATAACCATTTTTCCTTGGTTCCAGAACCAAACTATAAAACCTCAAGTGTTTTGAAACGACTCCTCCAGGATCCACGTTTTTAGGGGCTTCTCCAATTTCCACGAAACATGATTTTTTCAATGTTTATGAAGATCCCGAAATAATCATTTCAGAAATTCCCTGAAGTTTTCTGCAGTAGCGAGTACAACCATAACACTTCAAATATTTCTCAGTAACAGAAGTATTACTCACTGGAAGCCATTCTCCGATGTCACCCGAGTGCAGCCAACCATCTTCGTCAATGGCCTCTCTCGTCTTTCCAGGCTCGTACAAGTAGCCTTTAAACACGTTTGGTCCATAAAAGCAAATCTGAAAAATAGTTAATAGATTTGTTTTACTTGTCTTAATATACTACTACAACATTACACTGATTGAGCTAAAACAAGTCAACGCCAAACAAACACATACCCTAATTTCTGAGAGCAGAATCGTTCATGAACCTAGCCTTTGATAATGATGACGATGGCTCTTTATTTCGATAGGGTGCGTAATTACAGTAAAAGTGGACCGTATTCTCCCTTACGGCCCTATAATAAACTAAGACTAATTAAAAGACTAATACAAACTACCATAGTTATGCTAAAAACTTTAAATTTTTCGTTTAAAAAACGCAAAATCGTACATAAAAAATCTAACGGTTTGTTGTAGAAGTTAATTAAGATAGATACTAAAATTTAAATTCAAAACACTGTATCGATTTCAAAAGGACTTTTTATAATCCATTCACTTTGACCCATTCGTAACATGACAACAACAACACTTTATCTGTACCTTAAGTAAGCTTTACAGCTTCATATCTATAAAACCATTTGGTGTATTTTGAGGTTTCGTTGTTAATAATGATCTCGAAAATGTTATTTCGAAACATTTTTAGTTAGTGATTTTCTAGCTTTATCAGTATTTCGTCCTTTGTCACCCAGTTGCAATGCACAATTCAATTTCCCGCTAGACCAAGTACTAGCACAACACACACACTAGTTTTCTGATCCCGAGTCTTTTTTGTTTCCCTTAGTTACATACCTCTCCCTTTCCATCTTTAGCAAAGTAGTTCATGTCGGGAACATCAACCAATTTGATTTTATTGCAGGGCAATGGAGGACCAACATGACCTATTACGACAAACCAGTCTTTCTTTAACGTAATACGCGAACTTTTACCGTAATATTATTAGATGCGCGAAACAAACACACACACCTTTTTATTTTACTCGTATAACAACAAATGGGACGACGTAAACAAAAGAATAGTTCTTCCAAGTACTGTGGAAATACCCAAACAAATGCCTCGCCATCTTAGAATTGAAACAGACCAACACGGACTGGAGGTATTACCTCTAACACCAGTTGGATTCGAGTCAACGGCCTAATGTCTATCAGTACCGTGAGACCACGTTTTTAAAGATTTATAGGATTTGTTCCACAAACGGTTTCAAGCACAAAGGATTTCTTCTGGGATAGAGAGATTCACAATAATTGGGTAGGTCAGTGTTCAGGTAAAGAGAAACACTCACTCCATGTGTTATCACCCATCAACTGGATAGAAGCAGCAGCAGTGCTCTCCGTTTGTCCATATCCTTCGAGAACCTAGATATCAGTTAGGTTGAGAAACATCATCATCACCATCATCATCGTTATCATCATCAATAAAGTGAATAACAGACAAGCTTCACTGCAATATAATCATCGGGAAGTTTAGAGTGCAAACAAACATCAATAAAGTGGATAACAGACAAGCTTCACTGCAATATAATCATCGGGAAGTTTAGAGTGCGAACAAACATCAATAAAGTGAATAACAGACAAGCTCCAGTGCAATATAATCATCGGGAAGTTTCAAGTATGAACAAACATCATCAATAAAGTGAGTAGCAGGCAAGCGTGTGGCTGGTAATTGTAAAAACGGAAATAAGTGTTCATTGTCTGGGTGTAGGTTGACGAATTAGCTACTTAGGAATGTGATACTAGTTGATTGAGAAAAGTAATATGTGAACAACTAATGGAACATTATATTAAAAAAATCATGAGTCTTCGGCACTTCACAGACTAACATCAAAAGGCGTATACTCTTGTTCGACAGAAGGTAAAATAGGGCTTACAACACAAGCAAAGGTACACCACAGAAACTACAAATACTTACGTAGCAACCGAGTGAACATCGCAAAAACTTCATGACATCATCCCTTAATGGCGCCGAGCCAGAGATAACAAACCTCACTCGACCACCCAAAGAATTCTGGTGAGAAGTGAGTGGGAAGAGTTCTTTATAACAAACAGTTGTTAAAGATTCCCGTTTACCTGTGATGGAAATTCTCAACAAGATTTAAGCAGCACAGCCGACAATAACGAGAACGAGAGGCAAACTAATGCTTCTAGATCTTCAAGTGAAGCAGTGATAAACTTCACTGGTTAGTAAACACTGGTACAAAACAACTTACGAACAACCTAGTAAAACTCATACTAGTAAGCACAGTACTTGTGAAACTTTACACGAAAACTACCGAGAATTTACTGTGTAAATTTCCTCTTGGAAGTATTTGTAAAAATGTACTCGGGGCTCATCAACCTCATGTGAAATTTTCCATGAAACTTACCATGTTCAGGACTTTGTGTAGCGGCTAAAACTAGTGTTAATAGATTTAATCCGCTGTTTGTGTCACAGTTTGAATTGGTTAAACAATACACCAAGAGACGCAATTGATACGGTGCACAAAGGTCAATTATTTCTGCACTTCTTAACGTTTAAAGCAACATGATTTTTCTTTCATAGTTTTGCGAAGGATAAAAAGTTGAAAAAGGTAAAAAAATTAAAGATATCCTGTCTCTTGTAAAAAAAAGGTTGAGATGTGATGCTTGTCCATTTCACAGCATTTGAAGTGCTTTCAATTTCTTTTCCTGAAAGACAAAGCAAATAGCGCAATATTTTTGTCCAAATAACCTTCTTCCTGCATCGCTACTGTTTGCCGCCCTCTTTGTTTGCCTGATTCAGATCATGTGACAGACAAGCGGAATAGGTGTGTTAAAATACATGACGGTAATCCTATCGACGGTTTTTTATTTCTTTGGACAAACCAGTTAGTCAAGCACAAGAGTGTTCCCACCTCTCTAACAGGAACGAACTATCATTCAAACTATGCAGTGACTTACTTGAATTTTTCGGAACACTAAGTAATCCCAAATACTGTTTCTGCGAACAATATTTCTGGAGAAAAGAAAACACCATCAAATATGATTTGCACTACTCAATTCAAGGGTTTCTACAAGTCTTTGAATTTCAAGATCTCGTATACGAAGCAGCTGTGACGAAACGTACCTCTCTATTTCTGCTGATTTTGAGCTCATTGCCCAATCGAACAGAAATTTTGCTATCTTGCTCGATGAAACTTGTTTTATCACCTGAGAAAACAGATTTTTAAGACTGTTCAATAGTGTGAACAGACACGCAGTAACTCATTCCTTTTCTTAAAGTCCCTATCAAGCTTAAATTCTTATTTTTTGGATTAAAACTGTTGTCATCTGTGAACTCAAAATTCGAATAACCAAAGAAAAATTCCACGTCTAAACATGCTTTTTAATAAAAAAAAGATTGGAATGTAAATTTTGACCGAGCAGCCCGGGGACTGGTAACATGAAACGTAGAAGCAGACTTCAACTTTTATTTTCTTCATAATCTACCAAAAAGTACACCAAGGGTACACAATTTTAGTAACACTCTAGAGTTCACTTGTCTTCACATTGTTTCAGAAATACCTTGACACACAGTCTCTTCCTCCTCAATCAAATCCGGAAATAAAGAAGCTTTCGCACATTAAAATGGTAAAACCTTATCTAACATAACAAGCAAACCTCAAGCACATTTTAACCTTTTACAGGTAAAGTTGTCTTCTCTTTCATTGTTTTTTTACTTCTGGAACCTCTCAAAACTGAGCTTGCTTGATATAATCAATTAAATTAACGGCTGGTTTAGGACTTTAAACTCCTTCGAGCCATGACTACACAAGGCAACATTGCATGTAACGTTGCACAATGGGAGAATTGTACCGTGTAGCTACCTTTGAAATTGTTGCATGCAGCGATGCGCTAAGTGAAACTATCCCTACTTCTGCAATATTGCAAGCAACGGTTTCACCGTGTGGCTGCACAAAGGGTTTCAGTTGTATGCAACGTTGCACCGTGTAGCCATGGCTTTACTCCAACTAAGACTAACCTTGAACCAATACTATGCAGCATACAAACCTTATCATAAACTCTGTTGAGCACTCTCGGTACAGAGATAAAGATTGTCGGCCTGAAAGAAGAAAAAATGAAATAAGCTAAGCAAGTTCATATTCTTGGTGTGCACTCAATCCCTAGAGACGTCAAAGACAAAACACGAAGCGGCCATGTTGGAGTCCTAAACAAAAGAACTCATCAAAATTCTTTTGCTCAAAGGAACCAACATGGCCGCCATGACGTCACGTGCACACCAAGAATTCGTTTCAACTTTAGTTGATGGTACGATAAAACAATTTGAGCTTACTTGAGCTCCTGAAGATCATTAAGTATTTCACGCACATTGCCGCCAAAGAACCCGACTCTTGCTCCGTTAGTAAACACCATAACCTGTAGAGACAATTCAAAAGCGATCTTCAAGTTTTTAAAACCTTAAATGTTAGTTTGTAGGTAGTAGTTATTTACTGTGTTCCGGATGCTAAGATGAGAAGAGCCTTGAAAATGTAACTTTTGATAAAACAATGAACAGTCCTCAAAGGCTTCCAAATGAAAAAAATTGAGTTTGATTTGTTTGGGATGTCTTAGTTTTAAGAGACTCCTTTCGTCACAATGACGACAATCACGCACCAGTAGAATCATTTATCGAATGGAATTAACTACTCACATCAACACCAAGAGACCTTTTAAGAAAGCATGCCAATTCACTCATTTTGTCCACTGTCACCAACTTTTACACCAGTTTATTTAATTTTGGCTTTAAACTCCTAGGAATATGTTTAGTTAAAAAACCCTGTAACCGATTTTGTTGTTTCTACGAAGATATATTCAATTATGGCTCAAATAACTAAAAAATCTCCATAGAAAATAGAAAAACAATTTTAAAATGAGTGATATACATTGAATAATGTGAAACGGTGAACAATTTTATGAAAAGGTATTGTCAGTAATAGCATTAGCTTTGATCAATCTCATAACTATGATCAATGTCAAACTTACATGTGCCAGCCGTTCGTACATGTGGGCCAGTGGGAGGTAGGAGATGTGAACGTCATTGTGATCCAGTACGATGCCACACTGGTGAGATAATCATTAATTATCTATTACTCATTTAGTTATCAAGTAATAGTCAAAGTAAAAACTAAGCAAGTTCCAATTGTTACAGAATGTAAAATTTCCAAACTGTCGACAGATCAACTTGCTAGTTCGTGTAATTTGGCACAGACAATTACTCTCATATTCTTTTAATACTTTTTGTTCTACGCTTACAGTACGGGTGAGTGAAGAACAAGAAGTATTAAAAGAATATGAGGATAGATCAACTTGTTATGTTCCCTTTTTGTTTCCACAAGGGTATATAATTATATACTGTTTTGGTTGTGTACACAAGTACATGTTTGTACTGATTGGATCTCTCTCAAGTTTTGGTAATTATGTGTCTTTCACAGCACACTTGAGCAGTCAGCTAGAATCAACCCGCTTCTAATACTAAAAACTGATCTTACCTTGTTCACCAGAGTTATCAGTGCTGATGCCATGGCAATAATATTTCCGTGTGTTATCATAGCTCCTTTAGGATTTCCTGAACGAAATGAGATGGTTAAACTGTGAGGGCCCAGTAGCATAAGACAAAAGTTTCAGACAGTATTTCCTCAAATGAAGACCAAACACAGTTTTACCTGTTGTTCCACTTGTATAACACACTGTGGACAAATCCGCTGGTTTTGGAGGCTTGAACAAGAAACAAAAATTACCGGTAACAAACTGAACATGGCAAACTCAAGTGTGTTCTAGAAGGTTATTTAAACAGGAAGATACAGTCATGTATCAATTTCACTCACTCAAATGTTTTGACACTGAAGAAATCGTAGTGCTAAGAAATTAGAAATTTCATGGAACCTGGAGAGTCTGAAGGCTAGTTTACTTTATAAGATACTTTGAATCTGGGTTAAGCCAAATTCGAGTAGTAATTTCAACTGGACAACTGGGCCTATAGGAGCTTTTCACTAATGACCACTATTTTTACTGCCAACTGTATTAATGTAGTTCAAAGGGCAAAAAGAACAAGGAAACATTATTTACCAACCTCTCTGACTCCTTAATGTAGAACCAGGTAATGTGTCTACACAACTATTATACTTTGCTTTTGTGGAAGATGAAAAAAGACCTTGCTTGCAACAAGTTGCAAACAAAGTGCCCAAAAGATAAACAATGAAATTCCAGAACTTCTGTTTGAGCTTCTGGAAAAAAACGGACTTCCAGAAGTTCTCAAAGAGTGATTAGAAGAGTTAAATATAATCCAAAGAGCTTTCCCTGGATTTTTGAGCACCATTCCTTGGGCACTTACTAGGATCCACCACTAATTTTTGAAAACAACCTTCAGTTTCATAGTACTTAAAGTTTATAAATTGTTAACGGTAAGACAAAGTAAAAAATCACGACAAAGAAGAATCTTTTTAGAACTTGATTTTTTTCTTTTTAACACCTTAAAAAGTTGTGGCTAGCTAATTAACCAAGTGAGCTAATTAATTACAGTACAAGAAGTGTATGATGACACCACAATTGTGATGACCATAAAGGCAATAAACATTAATTAAACTGGCTATCAAATACATCCTTGAACACAAAGTGGTTTGAACAACAACATGCATTCAATTATAACAAGTTCTACATAAAACTGACCTTGATTGGATGTTTGCAGTTTTTTCCAAGTTCCTGAAAAGTTGTTGGAAATGACACAAACGAAATTACACATTGTGCTCACTGTTTTTTACATGGCAGTTTACCACATGCAAAGAAATAAAATCATAGAATAGTCAAACTAACATTAAAATACATTAAGTATTAATGACCTGTAAAGGACCCAACATTTCACAAGAAACCTGCTAGAAGCAAACATTATGAATAACTATCTTATTATCTAAGTAATCTTAGAATCATTCTTTATCATTATGAAAACTATTAAATCAATTTAAAAATATCAACGGTTTCAAACATCAATAGTTTCGTGACAAAACAGCATAATATACAATGAGTTTAAAAACTTACTGTTAGCAATTATTTGTCAAGAAGTCTCACCTCAAGTTTTGTGAAGCTAATGATGTTGATGTTAAATTTATCTCCCTCCTGTTTTTCCTCCTCTGTGACTGGTGGACCAATTTTAACAATGTTCCTGAGGTTGGGGCATTGATCAGCTCGGTCTAACAGCAGCGAGATCTTTGTAGCATCACACACAACTGTCACCATTTTAGCTTGAAATCACCAAAGAAAAATTTCAACTTGATTCTAACAGATTATGGTTTACTCTAAAAAATATTAGGATAAATATTAACTAAGTGATTTATATATATTTACCATTTGCCAAACCAATAGTATGTCAATCCATTTTCGTATTAGTTAAAAACCTAACCATACCCCTTCTTTTAGTATTGACTCTGACTGAAAAACTATGAAGTCTGCAAAACACAAGCTCAATGAATCTAAAACATTTTAATATCTTTTAAACTTCTGAAACCATTGTTTTTTCTTTAGAGCTTGCATTGGTTATAATTTGGAACCACGCGGAAGGGAATCCCCTTTTTGCCAAAACAATGTTAATCAAATTGTACAAGCTTCATACAGAATTTAGCAATCTTTGATTGGTGGGTCTATAAAGATGCATGATAATTATAATTAAATGGGGATGAAGAGACAAACAAAAATTTTGGAAATAACTTTTTGTATAATGGATTACTACTTGATGTAAATGACAGAGTGGTAATATACCACTTTATCAACAATTTTGAGCAAGTATGTATTAGACAGATATGCACACTATGACTCAATAGTTATATGAAACTACATGTATGGTATGCTTGTATACATGGTTGAATACCTTGATTAATGATATATGAACAGGCATCGGGACCAAGAGTGTCATATAACGGAACAATGACCATCGAATACAAACTGCACCCTTGCTCAACATACACCCACTGAAAAAGTAATATTAATAGTAATAATAGTAATCATGAATCAAAATTATCAATTAAAAAGTATTATCACTAACCTCAATTAAACAATAGTTAACATATTTTTATTGTCTATCTTCTGGACAATAGCACACAGTCATCTAAACACAAGCATTTACTGTAAACCAACCCAGTGCCTGGCTTATGACTGCACCATCCACAGTCACTTTTAAAAGCATGGAGTAGCTACAGTAAGTTGATTTGCCAACCAGATTATTGCCAGCTGCATTCCAAACACCAAGGGAAGTGAAAAACAACATCTTACATAAGCCCTCTATTCTAACCGTTGCCCTTTTCTTCTTTGCAGGAATTCACTACAACCAAATGAACCACCCTGGCAGAGCCGCAGAGTATCATTTTATCCCCTCAGAGTACTGCTCTATGTAGATGTTTCTTTTCACAAGTACGCGTTAAACCACTGCATTCAAGAACTTGGCATACAATAAGTACTCAAGTCTGAGGCCACCCTACGCAGTCAGCTAGTACGATCTTGCTCTGCCTGATCATGAAAAGACAGATAGAGTAGTTTGTAAATAAGACACCCTGCAGTAACTGTGATAGAGTTTAAATTTGTGAAACAAGAGAGACCACAACGACAAAGGATGCATGAACAAAATAGTTATGTGTGGCAAGTGAAGATCAAAACCATACACTTGGGACTTCAGGGGGTAATGTACTTATGAGATGAGGACTCTTATGGCAAAAGGTCACCTGAAGGTCAAGTGACACATATTGGATTCGAGGGCGGCAAAGATCTTCATACAGAACGAGTTTGGCAAAGGATGGGAATAAAGGAAGCCATTATGGGAAAGCATTGAGGACCCAACCCTGAACAGAAAGGGGGGGGGGAGCTCTGATTCTCATTGTCAAACATTTGGCACCAGACCCTCTCCTCTGTTCCTAAACGCTTGTCATGTGAAAGTTCACTGCCATGCAACCTTAACTGATAAAGACTGAAGGTTTCAGTCAAAACATTGTTTAAGTGAAAGGATTCAAATTTCCAGAAACTGATTTTAAAATATTTTGAATAGTACTAACATTGATATTAATTTACATATTTTTGAGCTGATGCTCTCTACAGTGAAAATAACATTGGAATTAAAAGCCATTGTACCTCTGGTTTATTGGGTGCATATACCCCAATACATTTGTAAATTCCTTCTTGTTCACCCTTGCCAATCTCCACAAGCCCTGAGCCAGTATTGGTTGACTTCTCAAGCACCTGCAGTTGAGATAGTTTACACAAGGTTTAGGCACTCAAACAGCACATTATAGCTACTGTATGCCATCATTTCAAAATGCAAAGAAAAAAAAAGTGTTATTTCCTGGTACAGTACAAATTGTTTTCACAATGCTTTGAGAGGTCTTTTACATCTGAACTTATATTGTTTGAAGTGTGTGATTGGCTGCAACACAAAGCAATGTCATGTATTTTGGAACTCAAGGTACATTGCAAGGAAGACCTAAATTTGACTGGTTGTAAAGTTCAACAAATGTATTGTCTGGGCTTTCTGTATCTGTGACTCACTCTTACATAACTTACAAATGATTTTTTCATTTAATCTTACAAACTCAATTATTAACATTATGACTGTCCGACTAGTCAAGGCAGGAACAATAAAAAACTAATTGAAGATAAATCTAAAACAAATTCTCTTTTCAAAACAGTTGAACAATCAATTAACCAATAAACCAAAATATGTACCTCATTGTAGGTGAGCCACTCGTATGGCCCCCCTGGGTTGGTCCGGTAACCAATACAGCCCTTGTCACCTGAACAATAGAGTACTATTACACTTAACAACAACTAATAGCTCTTTGCTGCAAGTGATCACTTGGTACAAACAATGATATAAATCTTGTAGGCAAAGAAATGTCACAGACTCCAAGGCAAGGCACAATTAACTATAAATGTGTGATGTTTCTTTGTTTTATATTTCCCAGTGTTGAGTCTGTGACATTCCTTTGCCCACAAGAATATCAATATTTGTACCATGTGATCACTTACTGCAAAAGGCCTATTTTTAAGAAATTCGTGCAATCTTGTTAGAGCTCAGCTCTAGGAAAATTCATGAACTACAGTAGTCCTTGTTTGATATCATCTAGTAATATGGCAATTGTTTATCATTTATAAACAACATTAATCTGTATTTTCATACCCCTATTTATAGCCTTACTATCTGTCCTCTAGGATATTGATGATAACTGTAGGTTCTGTCTCTCAACCTATATGCATGTGGCAGAATTTTTAAAAGAACCAAAAACATCCAAGTAGCATGACATTGAATTTTAAGGCGTCACATGCACCTAAACTACTCCTTCCGCAATTTTTTTTGGGATCATCTTTAAGTTCCTGTCTAAAGCTCTAAAAGCTTAAAAGAGTAAATGAACACTCCAGGTTGAGCTCATCAATTTAATAAGAAAGTCAAGTTCTCAATCACACTACCTGATTGGTGCTTACCAGATATTTGCACTCCTCTCATAAATGCATCATGAAGAGTCCTAACATCTTCGTGTATGTACCCCACAAGCTTGCTACCACATAAGGCACTGACTCGGGCATGGTCTTCACCCTGCATTGTGATAAACTTTTCACTTACAAGTAACATAAGACCCCTAAACCTTAAAGAACAAAACTGCATACAATAAATACTGTTAATAGTAATACTGTTGGTAGTCTGAAGAAAACATGAACAAGAACAAACACCTATAATTATATCAAACCCTGACATATAATTATTTATATGTAATTATCATAAAGTCCCTGGTATAACAAAGTAAATTGTTCAGTCTCTTGGCACTTTGTTATATCAGGGTTGCACTTAACAGGTTAATTAATGATTATTACATGTATTTCTTGGCATTCGTTTTTTATTTACTGTTCAGTTTTTTCTTGCCTACTGTATGTTCAGAAAATAATTTCAGCTCCGATCCACAAGTATGGTTTCCTCAAATTTTGATAGTTTTTCCGATAAGTTTCAAATGAGTAGAAAATGAAACACACTTTGCTACACTTCAGCTCAGTCCTTTCTCAAACCCAGTATTTGTAGCACATTGAGCTCGCGCACTTATCTCTGGTTTTGTATAATGTTGGGCAGACAAGTCTTTGACTCCCCCTGGAAAGGGCACTAATCTATCTCAGGTTAGCTACCAGCAGAAGCTGGGATTACGAGTCAAAAATGCTAACCACTTGGCCGTCACGCCTCCATAGAAAAAAATAATGCAACAACAAAGCTTTAAGAAAATACATACTGTACTAAGACACTCACTACTTTCTTTATGAAAAAAAATTTCAAAGTCCAGTTTGGAGGACAATGCATTTTGAGGAATTCTTGGTACCTTGACATGACAAAACTGACAAATAATTCATTTTTCTGAAGAATTAGCATCAAACCATGGTTCCAAACCCTTTTGAAACTATGAAATTCAATAGGCCTTTTGCAGCAAGTGATAACATGATACATATAATGATAATAATCTGGTGGGCAAAGGAATGTCAGACTCCACTGAGAAATGTAAAAAAAGAAAAATCTTGCTTTACGAGCAACTGAAAACTCTCAAAATCTATGTTAGGGTTGAGAGCATTGGTTAGGGTTTGGGTAAGGATTATATCCTGAAATGAAAATGAGGAGTTTAGTGAACACAAACTGCATGAAAATGTTAAGTTTGTTGGCCATTACTGTATGTACAAGTAAGTACAGGTGAGTCTGGAAATTTGAAGATTTACCCAATTCTGTTGGTAAGTCTTCACTCAAACATCTTATTTTTCTTTTAAATCTATAACAAACTGATTTTGAAAGTTTTTTATGAGGCCCACAATAAGTTTTTTCGTCATCTTTTAAGCCTTTTGCCATAAAGTTTACAATGAATGGTTACAGTGCTTGACTAAAGTTTGTCCTTTTTTCTTCCACTCATAAACAAATATTGCCCATTGTCTATACCACCATTAGTGCACACACTCAAAATTGACTTTAAAACTTGCTTCTTCCAATCAGTTTTCTAACACTCAACAGCACAGTGCTGCTCCAAGATAAGAAATTGGTCCCAGAATGGTCAAAATGTGTGAGCAACAAAAACGCAACAAATGACTTTTTTAAAAGTCTTTAAGCCATTTGAGACGCCTTTTTGACGCACGCTGCGCTTAGGTGATAATATTGCAATATACACCGGATGTTAAGAAACTGCACCCACCAAATTCGTAATACTTATAGGTCTTATAGATTACATACTTTCGCAATTTTGAACATGCAGTTGCCTGTTAAAAATTTAATATCTGAAGTTTTACTTTAACATAAATCTGCTCTATCACCTTGGTTAATATAAACAATTATATTTTAATTGCTTAAGTAACTGTACACTAATACAATTTCATATGCCGATCAACAATATTGCACAAAGGTATTAAAAGTATAACGCCGGACATGTGTAAGTGAGTTTATCGTTTCTTCGAATAAAAACTAAAGCGAACATCCTCAAGTCTGTTGAGCTCATAGAAGCTTCATTTAATTTCATTGAACAAAGCGAAAACAGTGGTGTCAATTTCTAGAGCCTAGTGGAGGACAAAATATTACACTGCTTTTTTTAAATACTTGCTTGTGTTTGTCTGTCTTTTTACCGCGAATCAACTCACCGGCAGTTCAACTGATTGTTGATTTGGGTCAACGGGACATTTCTGCGGCGTAGGCCGTGTGGCTACGTACATGGATGTCGCAGCCACAACGGCAAGTCCGCCAACCACCAACGGGTCACGGAGGTATTGCAAGGCAGTTTCTGCGGAACTCTCAGCCATTTGTCTCCAAAAACTTCTCAAATAACCACAAAAATGTGACTGAACAATTACCTCTATTTGAACCTTTGACTTTGATCGTTCAGTCAGTTTTCACGGTTACTGATTTGCTCGTCTGCAAGGTAAACAGATCGATCAAATTCAATGACAAAGTTCGACTAATCTGTACACGTGGAGAAATGGCCTTCGTTCGCGACGGATCGAAGGGTTTCAACTTACTATAAATTTGCGTAATCATGAACAGTTAAAAATAAGATATTGCATTCCTCTGGGTCATAATTATTTGTTCGCTGTACTAGATTAAAGGTGCTAGATAAGCCCTATAGTTTAAAATTGGTGTGAAACATCTCTAGTCTCTACGTCTGGCACGAAACGTCCAATGTGACAACAATAAAGGAAGTCATACCTTCTACTCCCGTGACCATTTTAAAGGACGCTGTTCTCGTTTGGTTTTGTGTTGTAAATGGAAAAAACTTACAACTGATGCGTGGAGATGATTATATATGCATGCATGTATGTATTTGGTTGGCTGGATTCGTTTTTGCCGCCAAAAGTAGAATCTTCGAAAGTTTTTTCTCTCACCCAGTTCCCTTACCTGAGCCTTCAAAAACTTTCGCTGTTTTCGTTCTTGTATTAAATCTTGTTTTTTATAATCCGAGCTACCATTTGATAAAAATTGAATATTTCCTTGCACGTTGCGTTCTCTTGGGACTAAGTACATCGCACTATATTATTTTTCTCTTGTGAGCCCTACGTATTATCACTCAGCCCCAATCCTCAGAAGATAGCGCGCGGTCAGCCCATCTACATTACCAGCACATCAGTCACCAAACGAAGGGGAAAGAACGCAAAAATGGCAACT
>JANVCF010202936.1:0-18592 GCA_025388745.1 Hydrozoanthus gracilis
GGGGGGCAGGGCAAAAAAAATGGTCTAGAATGGAAATTGCAGGCAAAGCGTATCTAGCTAGGCCCAGTCCCCCCAAAGAACAATATATACCGAGAAATGTAGGAATGTAATTGTTTACAAACTAGCCACGAACCAAGAAAAGGCGATTGTTAGTCGTAGAATACTTCGTATACAAAAGTTAATCAGACTTGTTTCTTCTTAGGTTGTGCATTACTGCAAACACGGTCACTACCACGCCCATTGTGACTCATATGGCCGAGAAAGTTACAAAGGGAGCTTCACGTGTTGCCATCAGGACGGTAACACCAGGTCCTGCAAGTTTTGTCGGTTTTTCACTGTTCTTTACTATCTGAATGACGTCCAAAGCGGTGGAGAAACAGCTTTCCCTCTGGCAGAGAACAAGACACTCAATATCACGGTCCGTAAATTAGGATCCTTAGTTCAATATCTATCCACCCACCCATCCGTTTACTATCTATCCAATCATGAACCCAGATTTTCATCTTTCAGTCCATCCATTCCCCACCCATTCATCCATCCTCTATCCAGTTGTCAAACCCATCTATCCATTTACCCAAATAATATCCAAATATCCGTTTATCCATCCATCCAACCATTCATTCACCCACCAATCCATCCATCCATTCATCCCTCCATCCATCCATCCACCCACCCACTCATCCATCTATTTATCCATCCATCCATTCTCCCATCCATTCATCAATTTATCCACCCACCGATCCTTCAATCCGTCCATCCATTCACCATCTATCCATCAATCCATCCATACATCTACCCAATCATCCATCCATCCATCCATTAGAGCTGATTGACGTTCATAGTCAAAATGGCGACTCAATGAAGGAGAGGAATCCTCAGACTCTGATGGAGAATGCGATGAAGAGGATAACGGTAAGGACAATAAAATGATATGCTGCGATAGCTGTAAGAAGCACGAAGATGACCTGTTCAAAGTAAGAAAGGAGTTTGTGGACATAAGGGAAGTTTTAACAGCTTTGACAACGAAGGTAAATATACAAAATGAAGATCAGAACAATGAAGCTCTTCGTTTGACACTGTAAATCATGAACTCTTGCTAAAAAAGTCTTTTTCCGCTCATATCTATCAAACCGTCAGCAGCAGTGACGTCTGGTGTTAATGATTCTCTTCTGATTTTCTTGATATAACCTGCGGTGTACCGCAAGGTTCAATCCTAGGTCCATTACTTTTTCTTACATTTTATGTCAATGACATGGCTAACTGCTTAAAAAAGTGTTATTGGGCAACTGATGAATGCAGACCTCAGAAACGTGTCACCATGGCTAACAGCAAACAAGCTAACGTTAAATGAGTTAAATACTGTGTACATGCATGATATTGTTGGATCCAAGCAAAGAATTGCAACAATGGAAGGCGATATAAACCTAAAAGTGAATGAAATAATGTTGAATAGGGTTCAGTATACCAAATGTCTTGCAGTTCAAATTGACGAAAATCTTAAATGGGAAAACACACAGAGCATTTGATCAAAAAAGTTGTGTGTAGCATCAGTATTCTCCGCAAAGTTTCATCGATTTTGACCCGGGACAATATAATTGCGATCTACAGATCTATTATAGATCCCTACTTGAACTACTGTTGCCTTGTCTGGGACAGCATCTGTGAAACTCTAACAAAACTCCAAAGATCGCAGAATCGGTGTTCTGGTATCCATCCATCCATTCACTCAAATATTCATCCAACCAACCATATACTGTTCATCCATTTATCTTTCAATCTACATATCTATGATTATAACAGTACAAGCCTAATACTGATAATGTTAACGAAAAAATGATAACAATTTTTGTTAATTCATCTATTTTTGATGATCGCTTGATTTGCCGAGCATGCCATTATCAAACAATCAGTAGTCTTGCTGTGCTTCTTTCTCACAACAAATTCTTTAGCCATCATTTCGTAATATATATGTATATGCATAAGACAAGTTTATTTTAACTGATTAAAATACAGTTCAATCTTAAACTCATTTTCCTCCCCAAAATAGGAATTCGATTCACGCAAGAACGGCGACAAATACAACTTGAGTAAGTTTTGCCTCCACGCCAACCTCGTTCTGACGCCCAAAAGAGGCACTGCGATCATGTGGTACACTCATTTCTTGGACGATGAGAACACGTGGCTTGGTCCGGTGGACTCGTATAGTCTGCATGGAGGTTTCGACGTTCATGAAGGCGAGAAGTGGATCATTAACCACTGGATAACCGCACCCTTCAAGCACTCCGCCCATTTAGGGAGTATATACGATGATAGGCTTTAGCCAGGCTGGTTTAATGGGTAGTGGTAGAAACCGTCCCAAACAGGATTGGTCAGCGGCAAACGAACGCTACTTCTATAGCAACAGTTGCCATGGTTAAGAGTTTGAAGTAAACTCTGTTTTTAATTATAAGAACGTCCAGCTGAAGATTTGCCGGGAGTTAAGAGCATACTAAGAACACGAGGCTGAGAAATGGCCGAGAACCTCATTTTTTAAAATCGCGACACAAAATCGTGGATTTATTAGTTTCATTCATTTGGTTTAATTTATTTATAGTTTTATGTTTTCCGCAACGTTTGAGCTTGAAAGAAGAAATAAAAAAGATTAGTATACATTTTTTTATCATTTCTTCTTCTTGAGCCTCGGTCGATCGTTATCCTTATAAAAAGCCGTGTCAACCAAACACTTATGATACACTAAGAACAAGTTAAGAACATTCGAGGATATAATCCCCAAAAGAGCCCCTCTGTACCTAGTAACTAGGGCAGTTAGAGGGAAAACTTTTGTTATTATAAGATAAAATAGAACAACTTATCGCTATAGTATGTGAACAAACTAAACATGCATGAGGCAAAATAGTTTACGTTTAAACTATTCCAAGCTTTTTAAGTTGAGAAACACTTGTTTTGAAAAAAAGGATGCCCGCTTGTTGTATTAGTTGGTTGTTTTTCTGTTTTTAAGTGGCAGCAATCGCATTAGGGAATGAGCGTATTTACCTCGTACTCCTAGAGTCGCGAGTTCAAGGCCCGCTCACTCCGCTATGTTTTGTCCTTGAGTAAGACACTTAACTTGTTTCCAGTCGACTCAGTTGTATAAATGAGCACCAATTCTGGTCGGGGCTGACCCGGAAGACATTAGCGTCCTGTCCAGCGGGAGAAACTAAGCTAACGCTCAGGGGTACAAGGGCGGCGGAACTGAAGGCGACGCGGCGGCCATATCCCCCCCCCCCCTCCCCAATAATTTGGTCGGAGGAGGAGGAAGATGGAGGGGGGGGGGGGGGTAAAGCCCCCCAATTATTTCGAATTAATAACAGCTACATTTGAAAATGAATCTCAGATTTTATAACGAATTGTTATAATTCCCTCCCCCCTAATAATTTTTCGCTTCCACCTCCCATGGCGTAGACGAACAACACTCGTTGTCTAGTTTCGGCCTTTCTCACGAGCACACAGACCCTAACTTAAAAGCTCGCGCCTTTGTCTGCGCTTCGTTCACAACACTAGCCTTCAAAACTTACCGTCCGAAGATACGCAGGCGTTTTTACAGTGTAGATCAGTTTTCTCTAGGTTTCATTTTTATTTGAACGATGTATGCACTTTTTTGTCTACTGAGATTTCTGGTTTTTTGAAGGATTAATATTATTTAGATCTGTTGTTTTGACTAGTTTTCCTAAAGTTTTAGAATTTTTCTTTGTTTAAAGATGATTGTTGCCACAGTAGTTGCGACAAAAGTCAGTCGAATTTGGTTCTTCTTCGCCCTCAACTTCATACATTCTCGTCCCCAGAGCCCATCGTTTCTCTTAGCCGTCGGGGCCTTTTTAACGAGAAAGCGGTTTTTCGTGCGAAGGCTCCGCCGGCTAAAGAAAGCGATGGGCTCTGTGAACGAAAACGCGATCCATATGGCTTCTCACTAGATTCCAGGGACCTACGGTAGGTAGGCCCGAGGCCTCTTAACGGTCAAAGAAATTATTGTGTAAAGATAGACTGGGACGAGACGTTTCTAAAGAGGATTCAGTGATGCGTGAATTACTCGTGCTCAATTCATCAACTATTAGATTTTTAAAGTATAGCACGATTCGATAACATAGTTGTTCTGGGTGTTCCGTTTTTGTTGGTGTATAGCGCCAATTATTCTATGTGTTGAGACCTAAAATCACATATTAGAAGGAAACAAAGAAGTGGAATAAACAAACTCCTTTAGGTACGTGGAACCAGGGATTTGGCTTATCACTACAATTTCATCTTAATATTTCTTCTTATAAACATCGCCACTTCGATACTTAATATCAAATAGAGCGATCAAAGTCATGTTGTCAGTAACCGAACCAAAATTCACTGGAAATGCTAGCACGTTGCTTCAACCACACGATCAGATCGAGCCATTGTCTCCGCTTAGAGCTTTTCGACATATACATGTTTGAAGTATTTGAATAATTTGACATGAAGCAAAAAAAAGGAACGCAACAGTATACGCTTACATAACTCTTAATTTTATAGCATCAAAAAGTCCTGGAATAACGTAAAACCGAAATATCTGTACCTATTTAAGAGTCCAAAACAGTACTTGCACTGGCATTGCGAGCGACTATGGTTTGGAAAGTTTGTTTCATGAACAATGATAAAATACAAACCCCTCGACTTCAAATAATCAGAGGAAACATAAATAGGACTTACCTTTGATAAGCAACTCGCTTCTTGTAATTATTCTTGTTAGAAAAAAAGTTTTTGGGGGAGAAATGTTGATCTGATACTATCGAACCTGCTTAATTCTACGAGAAGATGTTTTGTAATGGATGCAGCGGCGTCAGCGGCGGTCTTTTGTCAAGCGCGAAACCAACTTTGAAAAGGCAATTGACAACTCAGAACGCAGAAGCGGGGTAATTAGCATACAGTTGCGTCTCCATCTCGCTGGCACCTCCCTAGTGGAACCTAACACATTCTACATAGAACTGACTAGTCTCCACGGACCTAAAGCAGGTCCAAAATCATACTACAAATGACTAATAAATTTTGAGTCTGCATTTTTGGTTTTTGAAAGGAATGAAATCACATCACGTACAGAAGTTGATTTCTGATAGGATTTGAAGAAAACTGTCTTTATCAGAGAATGGCAAGAACTGAAAAAATGTTTATTTCTACATGTCACACCCTCATTTTAGGCGGCAAAGTTTAACGAATTTGCCGCACTCTACAACAGCCAACCCCACGGGCTGTAGGATACATTGGTTACGAGTTTAATATAGAGGCAAAATATCAAAGCTTGAAATGTTGCTTGAGTTTTTCTCTTTGTCCGAGCACCGCCACGATCTTGATCGTTGCAACCGCCATTTTCATTTCAAAATATTCTTGAAGTTGGCCCCATGCCTTATAAGCCGCCATGGAAGAGGGGTCAGTCAGTTTTGATCGCTACGTCATTATCAATTTTTTAAAATAAACAGTAAAAAAATAACAGGGTAGAAAATAAGTAGGCGTTGTCCCACTGTTAGCCAATCACGTATTGAGACTTTGTACCACGTGAAAATCATTTTTAGACTAAGCGCGTACAGGGTTAACACGTCACAAACTTGCTACGAACCGCGGAGAACTTAAAGAAACTAAACTTCCAGAAAGTTTACACATATTCTTTTAAGTGCGAGCATCTAAAATTCAATTTTATCACAAAAACAAGGTTTTGGCGAAATGTTTATTGAACTAACGAGAGTAAATATAATGACGATACTTCAAGCTGAAGTGCAGGCAAGTTGGAGTTCTAGCTCAATAAGCACCCCCAAACCACCAAACGCTTGCGGGGAACAGATACATAAAAAGAATAATGGAGATACTAAAGAGAAAATTGTTCCGAAATACAATTAGCAATGGCAGCCGAAGCTTTGCGCTTTTGTTGATCGGTCTTTTCAAGATAAACTAAATAGGCATCACTACGCTAATCCCCAAGGTGTTGTTTTAATTCTGATGGTACAGAACACGAAAATGCGAAGGTTGCGCCTCCTCGTCGAAAACTGTGCGGGGAAAAGTGCTTAGAATCTAACGCAGTTACGCGCTTCATGAATGCTGTAAAATTAGAATACGTTATAGGAACATGAGAACCTGTACGGGCTGAATACACAGAAAATAAAGGCAGGCCTGTCACATCCGACCTAAGCCTGTTAATGCGCTAATGATTAACCGATGCTGAAACCGGACAAAGCTGAGAGTTAGGAGTTAACGGTAAAGGAATTTTCAAGAGACGTTGGTTAAACTGAATTGTTTAGTGGCGCGAATGGTGAGGATGGCCCCTGTCGCTCCTAATTCTAAATCCTCCAATAAAACTACTTTAGAAGATGACTTCTTACTATCGCCGTCCACTACTACATTTGACTTGCGAAGAAAAGTGAAAAAGGAAACTAAACTGAGAGCCCATAAGGCACTATGTAACGGTAAACGCAAATCAAGGAAAGAAAGAAAGCTGTGCAACATTGCCGGTGTGACAGCTGACTTCCGCTGCGGTTTTAGCCCGATCAAACGCTGGCAGCCCTTTAACCACAACTTGTAGTGGTAACCCCGATCCCATAATAGTTCGAGTCCCAAAAACCTATGAATACGAAAACAAATAACAGGAAAAGGGTCTCGTGGAACTAACAGGAATCGAATAATCTAAAGAGCCAATCCAACTACTTGGAGGTTGCCTTTGTCAATGGATTAGATCAATTAAATGGTGAATTAGGAATTAGGCAATTCTTTGGAAGAAACTAGCTTTAAAAAAAAATTAAGTAAACCCAAAATTGCACTGATAATACGGGCCTGCGCAAAATCTAGAAATTCGAGATAGTGGTTTCTTCTGTGACAAAAACTCGGCTGACGACGTTTCCTTGTGAGCATTTTGTTTTTGCTCGATTCAATCTCTCTTGTCTATATCATTTGAACTTAGCTTGAAGTGCTATCCTACAATGTGTGTGGTCGGTGAAACAAAAAAAAAAATCAAACCAGTTGCATAGAAATTTAGCGTGAAATTAGAACAAAACTAAAGCCAATTCAGCTTTTTGATTAAGTTCCAGTCAAGTCTTGAAAGTCTTAACTCTAATTAAAGAGCAAATTTGAGTTTTACCAACCATTTTGCAGGTTTGTTATAATAATTCTAGCCGATGTTATGGCATTCCCGAATTGCAGTCATTGAGTCTTGTGGGGATTTTAAATGTTGCACACGCAAAGACACTCAATCGGCTAGATTTTGCCAAACGATTGAAGGACCCTTTTCCTGTTAACGCCCTAGATATGCTTAATACTAGTCAAATGATTAGTGATCGTGCCGTAGGACGGACCCAATTGTACTAAATACGCAATGTAACGAAAATTTGAAAATTTGCTAACTGGAAAAGGTTGCATGCCACGCGACAAGCAAAACGAAGAGTAATTCCTGCAGTGTGATTTTATGTTAAATTGCGTCGACTCCGCGTGTGAAAGTTGCATTAACTTGTGGCAGAATATGTCTAAAGTATAAAGAGAAACAGATCCCGGGTCGGCCTCTGAAAGAAAATAATACAAAATAAACAGAAATGAACGATCGAAACGAGCAAAAATTAACTACCCGCTAATTATGACATATGTCAGTTCCAACTACAAAATAATCATCTAAAACTTTTACGTGTGTAAAGTGTAGTCCCAAAGAGCGTTCCAATTGTACGAATTGGTTCTGATAGCGTGGGGACGAATGCCAAACAGTCTGCAATGTTATTGTGCTGTCCTGGAATATGTTCCGCTATGATTTCGAGATCGCGAATGCACGATTCGAGCCACAAGCCACGTAGGCAACGCTGCATAAATTCGTCTTTAGACTTCCCCGAATTTATTACAACCACTGCTGCTTCATTGTCGCAAGAAACTATAAAACGTTTGCCACAAAGCTTCGGTGCCCACACTCGAACGGCAACCAGTACCACTAGTAACTCTAGTGCGGAAATGTGTAAACTTAAAGCCTTCACAAAGTCAGGAAAACAACACGAAAAGCATTCGGCAAAACAGGCAGCTCCTCCTCTGTCTAAACAGGCATCGGTTGAAAAGGCCTGGTCCTCAGAGTCCCATCGCGAAGGTTTTATAACAACCACTCCGTTTAACCCGGAAGGACTTCTAGCCACCATGAAATATCATGATGCATATTGTGCGTAACTTTGACAATGCGCCTCGATGTAGACATATCACGCAGAGAATTCAGCAAGCGAGCCGTGAAAATTCTGCCCGGCTTCACACAGGTTGTAATGTAAGACAATTTCCCTTGTAAAGATTGAAGTTGTTTCTTAGTAAAAGTGGACAGCTCTATCCATTTGTTAAGTTCGTCGAAAATCTCGTCGATTCTAAATGACGGACAGTAAGAGTCATGTCATCCGTGTTAACTTGAATACCTAAGCATTGCATTTCCTTCGATGGTGGCACGTTTTTGTCTGGCGATGTACAAAGCCCAAGCTCCGCTAGTAATTCAATCAATCTCGCGTAAGCCTTGGACGCATACTGTGGCGATACCGCTCCGAAAAAATCATCTAAATAAACGCCGGCTGTAAAACCTTCCAAATTAAAAATGTAAGTAGCTGCTTAAGCTGTTAGTTTGCAAATCGTTGCTGCGAATTGTAAGCCAAACGGGCATCGGAGATCGAAGTAGATATCGTCGTCAAACTTAAACCCTAAGAAACGACAATCTTTGAGGTATACTGGGAGTTGGCGGTACGCTCGCTGCAAGTCCAGTTTGTAAATGTGACGTCCATGGCCCTTCCTTTTTACAAATTCGCACAGTTTATCTATTCCCGGAAGACGCAATTTGAAAGGTGACGCGAGATACTCGTGTTGAGGTATGCCACAATTAACTGACCGGCCACGGGGAAAACTGAGATCCATTACAACGCGTCGTTTGTTTGACCCAAGCTTAGCCATAAATCGTTTTTAGTATTAGTATTATTATGATTAGAATAAATCAGATCGACTGGAAGCGGATTGTTGTCGAAAGGTCCAGCAATAGCTTGATGGCCAAGTTCCGTCTTAATGTAATGATCAACCTGTTCGGATAATTGTAAAGCTGACAAGTGGTTGCTGGCTGAGGAATAGGGCAAAGCCGAACCTGTGTACTTTATCGGCCATCCAAATGCTAGAAACTCAACAACCACTTTGTCCTCGTAATCAGAGAGATAAGAAGCCCAGGCTGAAATATTTAGAGATGTTATAAGAGGGATCCGCGCTCCAAAAGCGTTGGGCCTTAGAATTCCGAGATGCCAGAATATGTTGCACTACTACTGTGAACCTGAAATTAGATAGCTCGAACTGGTGACGTGGCTGACCTGGGGATCTGAAACACAATGTAGAAATTGTATAATTGTCTCGTTTATCATGTCCGATGAATTATTCCTGGTCGATGTCCGTGTATCCACACGCTCATCTTGAACGCTGAATAGTCATTTTGTAGGTATCGGATGCTTGCGTTTCGGGCAATGCAGCATGGGGTGAACATTGTTACAAACACGACAAACGTGGAGAGAGGCGTAATTTGGCAGGGACTTGTTGCACTGGCACAGCCCCCTATAATTCCAGGCGCGGCAAGGTTTGACACTGTTATTCACGGTGGTGAATGAGGAGCTTTGAGCTTGTGTGGAGGACGCCGTTTGCAATTTTAAATCAGAGTGTTTGAAGAACGTAGTGGATAGGTCTTTTCTTTGACCTATATCACCCCAGCTCAGGCGGTATTGCTCCACCTGCTTAGCGATATATGCATAGAAAGACCAAACACTCGGCCAGGAATAATTCATTGCTTTGATGGACAGCTACTCCAGGACGTCGATTAAACTCGTCTTTAGGGTGTGATCATATGGCTTTATCATCGTTAAAAAACCAGGTTATTCGACGCACCTGGAACAAAATCGGTTTGCCAGTCTATCGTTCTCTTCTTTTTGGAACTGGCCGTTGCGTTCTCGGCGAGTGTGTTACCCGGTTCGCGAACTGATTCCTACTTCGAAGGACGAAGAACCTGCAACTCCAAGCTTAGTTTTTCCTTTTCCAGTTGTACTAGTTGTAGTTGCTTGTCCAGGTCAATGGAACGAGCGCCAGTCATTGGACTCAGTGATTCAGCGCCGCTAAAACGTTCTGTTAATTCGGCCTTCGCCCAAGGTGAAGAGGATTCCGTTGTAAGGTAATGCTCAAAGCCCAAGCCTGAAAGGAAGTCAGCCTCGGCTTTGGGCTTTGCTGATCGTGTGGATTTACGTGTAGGAGCTTTCGCCATTATGGAGATTGACCAAAGTCGTAGAAAACACTGGTGCTAGTGAGCGACCGAAGTTAATTAAGGACTGGTATTAGTGAGCCAACCAAGTCCATTAAGGACTGGTGTTAGTGAGCCACCAAAGTTCCTTGGAGACTGGTGTAGGTGAGCCACCCAAGTTCATTAAGGACTGGTGTTAGTGAGCCATCGAAGTCCATTAAGGACTGGTGTTAGTGAGCCAACCAAGTCCATTAAGGACTGGTGTTAGTGAGCAACCAAAGTTCATTTAGGACTAGTGTTAGTGAGCCAACCAAGTTCAATAAGGACTGGTGTAATGAGCAACCAAGTTCATTAAGGACTGGTGCTAGTGAGCCAGCAAAGTTCATTAAGAACTGTGCGTGCATCAAACGTTAATTTTGTGATAAGTCTAACAACGCGTTATCGGAGTATAGTCAGCCTTGTTAAATCTGACTCATATGTGCACCCCCAAAACTGTATTTCCATAGTAGAGATAGGGATATACAAGAGAGTAGTAAAGTTTAAAAAGTGTACTCTGGGAAAGATAGAATCTCGATCGAGAAATTGTTCCTATAGACCTTATAATTTTTCCAAAAACTGTATGAATGTGTTCTTTCCAGTTGAAGTTTTGCTCAACAAATACTTCGAGAAATATAACACTTTGTCTGTGACTTAGAGACTCGTTCTTTATTTTGATATTGAGGTTTTCTTTCATTAATTTATTTTGCCTGGATTTAAAAGCTTTTTAATATTAATCGTTAATTTATTAGCTATTAACCAGTTAGACACCTTATCAATTTCAATGTTCATTGTTTCAGTTAATGTTTCTATATTTTTATCAGTAAAGAATACACTAGTATCATCAGCAAAAAGGATGTAGATTAAGAACAAAAGTCATTGCAAAATATGTGGTGCTATATAAAGAGAATCGAATAAAATTTCGCAATATATTATTGCAAAATAATTTCTCAC
Organism: Hydrozoanthus gracilis; assembly: GCA_025388745.1. NCBI lineage: Eukaryota > Metazoa > Cnidaria > Anthozoa > Zoantharia > Hydrozoanthidae > Hydrozoanthus > Hydrozoanthus gracilis. The sequence goes on from JANVCF010202936.1 coordinate 11,237, forward strand.
ACAGTATATAAAACGAAGAATATTTTGCAATAGATTTGCTGCAAAATTTTCGACACTCTACATAACAAATAACATATCGATTTTCTTATTTGCCGCAGCTTTCTCCCAACATCTCCCAATTGTGCAAAACTACCATAAACGGGAAATGCGTTTTATTGTTAAACAAAACAAAAAAGAACGGATGTATCCCAAATTTGTATTACTAATTTAGGAACATTTGACGCTAACACCTTTAGACCGACCGTGCATCTATTCTCTATCAATAAAGTATGGTTTTTGACCAATCAGAGCACGCACGACATCAAAGTTATATCATACAAAATTACAAGTAAATAATTTTCTTCAAGTTCTGTAAATTCTCCTATTTACATTACATGCAATCTGTAAAAATATAACACAAATGCTTTCCATCAACTTTTAATTCCCTTTTCCTCAATGCATTAAAAATTTAATTTGGCGGAATTGTGAAAGCCTCTTTTTTCCTTGCGGTAACTAGAGTTTCTGTGGCTCGTATTTCACTTTAAAGAGTCAGTAAGTTCTTGCAAACGGGCAAAAACTTAGAATCGTTCTTTATAGCTATCCATTTGCACACGAGTCTTAGCATTAAGCATTGAGTGTTTAGCATTATTCTTTTTTATGTTTTGGTCGCTTTAGTTCAAAGTGTAAGGGAACACTTTAAATAAGACATACTTCAAATTAAATTAGAAATAAAGGTAAAATTATTGAAGGAAGTAATTGCTACGTATGTTAATAAATCAAATAAGTTAATTTCAATTACTAATTTTTTGTTTGAGACATAACTTATATCTTATACTGAATATTTTTACCTTGAAAGTCACTTTACTGACAAAGTATTTCAGTACATCGAAAACAAAGGAAGGCGACAGAGGAAGGCGTCAGTGGAAGGCGACAGTTTGTCTGCCGAACTGACGTCCGTAATTATAGTATATTAAAAAACCCTTAGTCAGTGTTAACTTAGTTTTTTAACATTGAACTATTTTAAAACGTATTTAATTGCGAAAGAAAGTATTCACGATTACTGAACAAGTCCTTTTCTAAAGCATTTTTTACCAGCAGCGAACAGTTGGGTGAGACATTGCAAACACCCTTCTCACATTCTACCACCTTTATTTAGTAGTGGTAATTGCAAGTCACGAGCAAAAAAAAACGTTTTATAATAACCAGCTTTTTGCCACACAGTAGAGATAGCTTTAACTCTGATACCACGTACAAATATCAGCTATTTGGAAGGCGCATCTCTTTTACATTTCACGTCAGTTAAAACACAATCACAGAGTTGGCGAAGCAATTTTTTTTTCTTTTTTTCATTCACTTCCAGAATATGGATGTTTTATGCATAGCACGTACAGTGACTGTACAGCAGCTGCAATCAATTTCGAAAACGGTCACACAGTTGTCGGGAAGATTCTCAAAAATTTGTTTGTATAGTATGTCAAACTGTAAGGCAGCTTTAGTGTTTCGAATATTTAATTCGGATGCATTTTTCTATTATCGTATGATCTTTAGATCATAAATTTTAAATATTTTGGGGAAATGCTGTGCACTTCAGGCCTAATCGACAAACAATAAAAAAAATCCGTTTTCTTTGTCGCTACATACAGTTTTAAATGTATTTTATTTCACCAAAAAAGAAATTCAGTGGAGCTTATTTATCGATTTCCAAAGACAGGAACACAAAACGAAGTCAGAATATCAGACAGATTTGATGGGATCTAGTATCGCTGTGTTCCTCTGCCGTTATCAGGTTACAACCAGCACTTTTAAAAAACTGAAACAGATGAAAACGTTGACAAAAAAAACACTTTTTACTCCATACAGTTTACAGTTTTTAGCTCCTGATAACCTTTATATTGGTATTATACTTAATTTAGAAAGAGAGACAGAGACAGAGACAGAGACAGAAACAGAGAAAGAGAATGAGAGAGAGAGACGCAGAGACAGACAGACAGAGACAGACAGAGAGACAGACACACAGAGAGAGATAGAGAGATAGAGATAGAGAGACAGAGACAGAGAGACATTGACAGAGAGACAGAGGTAGAGAGAGACAGAGGCAGAGACAAAGACAGAGAACAGTTTTTACATCTTATCTTTTGTTTCGTGCATTTTTAACAACTCATGTGCACCACCGGATAGAGTTCAACACTAAATGGAAAGAATAGCCAACACAACAAAGGATTCAAAATTATTCTCATGCAATTATTCTCGACTGGCCATACTATATAGCCTTCTTTAAATATGATTTAAAGTTCAAATAAGACTTCAAAAAAGTTCGAAAAATGTGAAAGTTGTATATAAGAAATGTTTCTCTAGCAAATAGAATCTCTAGCGTAGAATTGCTAAATTGGTCTTTTCATATTATTCACATTGTAATTTTCTTTCACTGTAATTTCACAGTTAGTTTGTTTTAACTTCTCATAAATTAATTTACATTGTAACTCTAGATCTATTTTCATTTTTTACGTTTCCGTTTTAAATTTATAAGTGGAAACTGTTTCCTGGGGGAGGGAAGCACTCATGATGACAATGCATGGAGACTCGTTGGCTCAATGACGAAAGATTGTTTGTCAATACGAGTGATATGGATCGGCCCACATATTTGTAACGGTCTTTATAGACTTCAATATACAGCAAGGCAGGAAGCAAGAATTTTCTTTAAACACCGATGTTTGCTTTTTCACTGACATTTACAACCCCAAAGGGTAAGTGAGTTTAGCAAATAATTTGGTATATGTAATATTTTCTGTGTTTCTTTTCAAACCAAAGTCAGGAGTCGCATTGTGTAAAACTGCGTTGGAAAAACTCTGGTGTAGAAACGAATTTATATTTCGTTTAACAAAAAGCATGCATCCTTATAACAAAATAATTTTAAAACCTTTCCTTTTGGTTTTAATAAAAAAACACCTAAGTTTTCAGGTAAACTGTGAGAACATTACATTACCTTTGATAAATCTATCAGTTTATCGCACAATGCATGTTTTTGGTCTAACGAACGAGGGAAACGGCATTTGCCTTGAAATCAAGCTTAGTTAAACAAATTCGAGCGTTTTTTCGACCGACCATCCCAATAATGATAATAATAATATTTAAATTTTATTTCTGTAGCGCTCTTTTCCTTAAAGTTCAGAGGCGCTTTACATGAAATCGTAATAATATAACCAGCCATTTTAAAAACTGTTTATGAAAACTAAAATCATTTGTTTAAGCTAAAACCTAAATAATATAAGTGTGTAAAAATTGATGAAAATACAATACATTAAGAATATAGATAAGATTATAAAAACACTTGCTTAAATAAAAATGTTTTAAGTCTTGACTTCAACGTATCAAGGGTGGCCGAGTGCCTTATGCTGACTGGCAGCTGGTTCTAGAGTGTAGGGGCTGAGATGGAGAAAGCTCTTGCACAATAGGTCTTAAGGTTAAATTTTGGAGTTGATAAAAGTTTCTTTGTGGAGGAACGGAGGTTTTGCGGTGGGACGTAGGGTTGTAGAAGATCTTTTAAGTACTGCGGCGAGTCGGTATTAAGGGTTTTATAGGTTAGATATCCCAAGTCATTTTCATGTTTATTTTTCTGTTTTGTTTTGTTTTTGTTTTTGTTTTTGTTTATTTTTGCTTTAAGTTCCACGCTGGTTGCTCTCTTAACGTAACAACCTTGTAGGAAGCCTGACGTCTAATGTCAAACAAATAATATTAAACATTTAATTTGTGTTCAGATCAGTTGGCTATTGAGTTTGGAAGAGTATGACATGCAGACAATAACATTTTCATGAATCAATGTGCTACGTACATTTTATGCCGAGATAGTATCTAACAGTGCAAGCTGAGCTATATCTTTTCTCGAGCTTAAGTGGCTCAAAGGGACGGCGCTTTTCTCCGGTTTCTGTAGTGCTATAAGCGGGTAAGAGTAATTTTTGACTCCGCCTTGACAGGACACTAGTCCATCCCAGGTTAACCCCCAGCAGAACTGGTAGTCATTTATAAAGCTAAGTTAAGTCGACTGGAAGAAAGTCAGGTAAAGTGTCTTGTTCAAGGACACAACACGTGCACAGTGGTTCGACGGGGCTTGAACTAATCGCGACCCTATAGGATTACGAACCGCTCGGCCACTGCGCCGCTGACATCAACTAACAGAACAACAAAAAAATTGCCACAAGCCAATTGTCTTTCCACCATGAAAAAGCTTTGCTTGACTTGCACAAAAAATGCTGCCTCTGATACAAAAATAACGACAAGTACTTTTATAAAATTTAATTGAAAATAGGCCTAGGAAGAACCATGAATCCCTCTTATGAATTATGTAAATGCGCAGCATTAGACACAACGTCTGTGAAATCAGATGGCGTATTTCTTAGTTTTGATCGACCCAAATTGGAGTTTAGCTTGTCATGTATGAAATTCGACATTTAAACCGGCCCTAAAAAGAACAACTCTGCTGTCAATTTTTTCACTGATCATTGTTGAATGCGTAGTAAGAAATTTTTAATTTTCCGAAATCGAGACAACTGGTGAGTGAAAATATTCGTTGTTTTTCCAACACCTTAGAGAAATTTAAAAATAAAACAATAAAAAAAAGTTAATCAAAACCGTTTATTTCCTTTTTGTTTTTAACAAACGAGGTCTCCATTGTGCGTCTGGCAAACTCAGCTGCGGCGGAACACATTTCGGGGCCAGAGCCCCCTCTTACCTCAAGCCCTCCGTCCACAGTTCCACCGGCCATGAATCTGAGGCCTACGTTCTGCCTGTGTTTCTATATCGAACAACAGTTTTATGTTTTACACAAATGAAAAAGACTACTTTGTGATCAAAAGTTGATAAATTTTAATGTTAGCCATCAGAATTTTTCAGTTGGTAATATTTCTAGCTTCTGTCCTCTGTTTGCTGTAAAACTACACCAATCATGGCAAATATAACTTCCTTCTTTCATTTTGCGCAGGTTTAATAACCAAGGAGCTAGTGTGTCACAAAAGAAAGATAATCAGAAATCCGGAAAAGAACTGATTCAAAAGGCTGCGATGGTAAACGCGAGTTTAGATACGAACACAACCGGAAGATCTTGTTTCATACCTTGGCACATTCTGATAAACTACAAGCTATATTTGACTCTAGTGATCAGCATTGCATCCTTTATCGGAAATGGTTTGGTGATATTGACTATTTACAAGACCAAGACACTCCGATCAACAACAGACTATTTTGTGTGTAATATGGCAGTATCAGATATTTTTGCGCCTGCTCTGGGAGCAGTTGAAGCGGTCTTGATGAACGGCTTCAACTCCCCAACGTTGCCGGTAGCACTTGGTAACACAGTGTGCAAAACCTTTTTCAGTCTTGTACACATTTTCGTCAGCGTATCATTCCTGAGTCTTACAACTATCACAGTCCACAGATTCTATGCAGTGGCATTCCCCAACAAAGCCAGAGTGCAAAGGGTCAAAACTCGTAACTTGCTACTAATTTCTACCTGGCTCATCCCTACTAAAATCTGGTCTCCGAGCCTTTACAACGCTGTCTATATACCAAAGACAAAGATATGTTTCCCTTTGTCCTCTAAACTTGAAATGATTGTAAATTCATTAGCCTTTGGAATTTGCTACGTCCCAACCGCGCTGTCGATGTTGGTTCTGTATCCTTACATTCTATCCAAGTTAGCGCGACGAAAAAATCCAGGTAACTCAAGAACTCAAATCGTGCAAGCTCGAAGAAGATGGGAACAACATCTTCGGATAACAAAAATGTTCTTAACTATAACTTTGACGTTTTTATTGACAACTGGCTTTCATATAGTCGCTAAAGGAATGTTGATTTTCGGACAGGTTTCAGACCTTTGTACCTTGAAAAGGATATTTTTTATTAGTCTACCTTTAGGTTTTGCTCAGTTTTCCATTAATCCTGTGATATACTTTATATTCTGTTTATCTTATCGGCAGAGTATCATGCAAATCTTTTCGTATTGTTGTAGCAAATGTAATGCCAGATCCATCCATCCAGTGGTAAAACAAGTTCAGCTACAGAACCTCTAGAATAGGCTGATAAGTAAGTCATGGGTCAAGTCGAGAGACATTCAGTGTGCTATAACGTCTTTTTATAAGCAATCTTTGTAGAACTTCAATTTTCTATGAAGCTTTTCCTTTCACAAGCTTCGAATTCAAATATGTCGGGATTAGCACGTCTGAGCTTTTATAAATCATTGTAAAATGTACCAGTCTCTAAGTAACAATGAGCCACCTAAGTTCATTAAGGAATGGTGTTAGAGAGCCACCAAAGTTCATTAAGGATTAATTTTAACATCTAAAAACATTTCCTTTGACCAAATTAAAGTTATTCCTTGACCTTACATTGGGTTTAAAATATTTGAAATCAGTCTAAATGAGTCGGGAGTTTTTCTTTTATAACAGTCTTCTCATTTTATATGTGTATTGGTAGACTTGTTATTTTTAGAGATTCTGTTGAAGGTCACTTTTAACTTTAAATAAATTTAAAAAATGTTAAATAATGCTTTTGAACCAGAATTTGAAAAACGTGTTGGTTGAAGCGGCGGGAGAACTGTGCACAAATTACAGAGTCTCTAAACACGAATAGCGCTGCCAAATCATACCCGGCTAACCATATTTAATCTCAAATCCCCTGCGTATCCCTGATTTGAAATAAACAACAGGATTTGCAATATCGATTCGACTTGTAACGAAAATCAATAGAATGTGTAATAAAAACAGGATTTGTGATAGTATAAAAATGATATATGTAATAAAACAACTAATCGGTTTCGTTATGAACTTTCAACCAAATTTGTAATAACATGCTTAACCGATAATGTAATAAGCTATGATTAGGATTTGAAATAACGAAACTAAAGATGGGAAGTCACTTCTTCTTATACTTTTCATGTACATTTTCTCAAAAACACCACTAATGTAAGGGCTTGGGGATCGAGGTTTTAAAAACTGTGTAAAATTACTCACTTTAATGTGCTTTTCCAAAAAAATTCAATTATAAAGATAATTGAATAACATTTCGCAATAGAATTGTTGCAAAATTTGTAACAAAACAAAAATAAAAAAGTTTTCTGAAATAGATTAGTTGCAAAATATTTGACGCTATGCAAAGAAAATCGAATAACAGTTCGCAGTATATTATTGCAGAATGTCTGATACTCCATAAAACGAGGAACATTTTGCAATAGATTTATTGCAAAATTTGTGACTCTTTAAAAAGAAAAAGGCACTTTGCAATAGAGTCATTGCAAAATATGTGATGCTATATAAAGAGAATCGAAAAAAATTTCGCAAAATATTATTGCGAAATAATTTCTGACACTATATAAAACGAAGAATATTT
>JANVCF010203158.1:0-18580 GCA_025388745.1 Hydrozoanthus gracilis
AGGGTTTCGAAACTGTAACAATAACATTATAGAAAATAACTAATATAACAAGTAGCAGACGGTTCGAAACTGCTTTCGTGAACTTGGATTATTAGTAGTAGTAGTAGAAGTAGTAGTAGTAGTAGCAGCAGCAGTATCTAGAATTTCTTCTGCATCTTGTTTCTCAACGCCCTTAGAAATTACTGTTAGGAAGAATTTAAAAACAACGTTTATGTGTATGAAACCGGTCCTGATGAGACCCGATTTCGTTCGCCATGTTGAACAGGTACTATATAGCACGGCACTGTAGCTTAGGTTTCAACGTTTCGCTGATAACCGTAATCTAAGCAGCATAAAGCAGTGGTAGTAATAGCAGTAGCAATTGTAGTAACAGTAGATGCAGGAGTTGCAGCAGCAGTAGCCATTTAAGATGCTGTTTTTGCAAGAATTTCCTGAAACAATTTTAAGGGCGTTGGGAAACAAGGTGCGGAAGAAATCTTATACGTTCGCGACAGCATTGTTTTCGTCGTAAAATAGTATTAGTTGTTGTGCTTGGAGCGGTTGGTCTGGTTGATAGCTATGTAAAGGAACAGAATTCGACGGTGAGAAAATATAACAGAGCCGAACTTTTGGCTGAAATTAGAAAGTAGTCGCTTTGAGATGTCGCTACTGGTTGGCTATTTTAAGAAGTCATTTGAATGATTTCACTTGCCTTAGCTAGTAACTGAAATTTTCTCTTTACAAACACCTTTTGATGTGCAGGGTTACCCCAAAGTAGTTGTATTGCTGTTGTTTTGAAGTTCCGTTCGTAATCTTGGTTTTTAAACGCACGGCGTACGCGTTAGGCTGACTCTTGGTTTTGGTATTATACAAAAACAACATCTGTCATTTGACGCAAACACCCCACAGCGCGTTATCCATTAACTTTTTTTGTTCTCTTGCTGCGACGCTACAAGATGCGAACACCTGACGTAGATCCGTTTTTATAATTGAAAGTGGCGATTATTTTGAGAGCTATACACGTAGACTGATCCCTCACAAACTGATTTTGGGCACGTCTGTGGAGGTGCAATTGTGACGGGGTTCACCCACAGAAAGCCGTGTATCTGATTAACGGTAAAAACACGTTCAACGTGGCAGGAACTCATTCAATCAGACAACCAGTGTTTATAATTACTTCCAGAAAACAACTATGATATTTCTATCAACGAGACTCTAGTCCGTTCCATCAGATTAAGGCTGTTCATAATATATGTACAGTACGTCAAGGACGATAAGTACAAAGCACTCATGGTGAACTGCTGACGGCTCATGTGGAAGCAAAGTTCTGAGTTTTAATTCTATCATCTGATAATTTGGAGCATCAATGTATTAGCCTTTGACTGGCAAAAGTATGACCTGCCAAAAATCAAAGATGGCTCATGAAAAAATTAAACCAACTGTTGAACGCTTTAAAGTGAGCACTCGCATTTCGTTTTTCAATAAGAGTTTGGTCTTTTATCACCAAATTAGGAAATTTTGATAAACTTGTAAATTTACCGTTGACACTCAGTATAAAAATATAGGATTAATGTTAAACAATTTCTTGACAATACAAAAAGAAAAGTGCAAGACTTCCCCGAAGTAATTTTAAACTTAATAAATAATGACCCTTTTGATTTCTGATCTCATTTGTCGAAAACATAAATGTCGAGATTTTTCATTCGTGTTTACTGCAAAACATCCTCTCTTGACGAAGGAGACTTAAATACTAAATGGTATGAACGCTAACTAGAAAGCCACCTGCTAAGATTTGTTTTTTAGAATAACGAGTCGACAGTCGAGCAGGCAGATGGTCCTTATACTGTGTTTATTGTTGTGAGTTTCTGTTGATGTCAAACCAGTTTTTAGGAAGAAGCATTTGCCCCATGCAAACAAACAACCACTTACAAAATTTTCAGAAAAAACAAAAAAAATTACCGTTTTTTACAACCAGTGGAAAAAGTATTAAAAAGTCTTTTTAAAAAAGCCAATGAAATTGATCACGCCAACTCATCTGTCTCGAGTCTAAATTATAGATTCATAAGATTCTTTAAAAAACATTATTGACTGTTAGAAATTTTCCTGCGGGATTAAGGGTCGAACAATTACATTTTTTAAAAAGAAATGAAGCAAAATATACGGTTGATAAACTGTCAAGTTCGTTATCTTTGATAGAAGTTATCAGTCAACAACTTTCAAAAGGTGACGGTGCAAAAACACAATTTATCAACGCAAATGAGATTTGCTCTAAGGCGAGTATTCTAGCCATAACACATCTCTTCATCAGCCATAAACTCTTCGTGAACTTTCTAAAATCTAAAGAACTGTCACTGACGAAAAAATAGTGTTTTGAGCTCTGTGGAAAAGTAAGTTCGATTAAAATTATATACGATACAATTCATACCGTGCGTACTTAAAACTAAAATTCTTACTGGAATGCTCTTCCAGACTTGCTTAGTTAAAAACACTGAAAGGCAGTGAACGATTCTTCAAAAACAAGGACAGATAGGGGATACAATGTGGGCTGAACAAGTACTATAAATGAAAATATAGTCTTTGTAGCGAGCAACAGTACAGCATAGACAACACTGTAGTACTTTTTGAAAACCACATTGGTCCCTCGTGATCATATGAAGCCTTTTTCAGTTAAAAGTTAAAAATCGTCTAAAAGTTAGACAAAAAAAATAGCTGACAATAAATTAAGCTAGAATGTTTCTTGAAAGAAATTTAAACTGTAATTTTAACTCACACGTTGAAGTATCACAGAATTACATTTTGTTGCTTTGTTGTTGTTTTCGGTTGTTTTGATGTAATTTCGTTAAAGCTTTACGCGTACTTGTCACCGCAACTAGTGCCTGATAATTTTTAGCAAGTAGCTCGCTGACAAAAATGACATTGAACTAAAACACGAGAAGACACATTTGATAAAAAAACTTACCGTAAATTCGGAGCGAAACGCGGATCGACAGTCCGACAACGCTTGCCGCTTGAGTGAAATGTGTAGGAGAAAAAACAAGGCAATTAGTTCGAGCGGTTTCCTTCCTTGACGGCCTATGCAAATTTTCAGGATATTTACACGTAATACTTACTTAGTTCTTGAGTGACAAACAACTATTACCGCCAGCACCCTTTCGTTCTTTTTTTTCTCTGTTGCGAATTAGTAAAAATAACAAATTGGTTAGTAGACATTAAGTTCGCTAAAGGTTTCTTGAGGCAACCTTTGGACCGGACCCGATAAGTTTGTCGCAAACGAGAATATTTAGAAAAAGCAGAGCACAGATTTATGAAATTTACTAATGTAAATACCTTGGGTTGAAATTGTTTTGATTATCTTCGCTTCATGGGGACAAACCTCAGATTCTTGTTGATGCAAACAACTGTTTCCGCAGACAATGAAATTAAATTTTAAGGCACTTTTTCGAAGAGTACATTCATTTGAGAGCACAAAAGTTGTCGTATTAAAAGAGATGTTGAAAAAGCATTTCTTTAAAAATCAACCACTCTTGTTTTAATTAAATAGATCTTGTTTACTATCGATATAAAAACAAGTAGCCCTAAATATCATTTGTAATTTATTCAACAAACCACTTTCAGAAGATCATGATATTTTCTCTGGCTCAGGCTTTGTAAACCGACAAATATAGTTCTTAAAAGATCTTATTTCAGTCAAAAATAGAATTACCTCCTTTTAGCTTTTTGATTTACTGACTTTCACTGTATGTGCATTATAAAGTGCTTGCAAAACACCAAAAATTTATAAACTGCCATTTCAAAATAGGAACAGAAAGAAACATTACGTAACAAAGCTCTTGTTCGCAACAAAAATACTTACATTCTCCCTATAAATCTTGTCCAGTTACCATGGCAGTTCGACCTCAATCGACTTTCAAGAGGGTTTAAAGTTTTGTGACTGAGTTTGCAGCTGTGGATACGAATAACTTTTTCATCTTGTTTTTCGAGCCATCTGTTAACATATCTGATTACGCTATTTTTATATGCAAAGAATTTCCTTTTAATTTTTACACTGGATAACTTTTAACAAAGAATCGCTATGGCAAAGTATTGAAAATTGTTTCACTTTAATCGAACATCCTTGGCATCCGGCATTTATAGATAAAGCAGAAAGTTTGTAAATGTTCTACAAGATCTATCACAAGAAGGCTTTGATTTGAAAAACGTTAACCCCGAATAGCTCAAAACAACAAATTTACACTCCCAGAACAAGTGTATTTGTAAACTCTCCCAACTAGGTCTAGAGCCCATAATTATAATGGAACAAGTTTGCATGAGTATAAGAGAATTTTTCTCAGTTTCATGATCACCTCAAGCGGTTCGCTTTTACGAAAGCCGAGAAGGGACAGACATTTCCGTATTCAAAATTTCTGTATTCAAAATTTCCGTGTTCAAAATTTCCGAGTTCAAACTAATTTTTCTCTATTAGAGACTCTTCAGAATTCGTTGAAACAATGGCAATTTTTAGACTGTACTTGTAAAGACTAAGTAAATGAATGGTCATTTTGTAGGTTTTCAAGAAGTATTTTTAGTTTGTGTGTTAATGTATATGATATATATAGTAGTGAGATGCCGAAGATATGTGTAAATCATAGCCAAGTTTTATTGGTTCTTCTAAAGTCTAACCGACAACTTCGTTTTGGTTTTTTTGGATTTTCAGTAGAAAAACAATTTTGTTCCTCCGGACCTTTTGTTTTCACATTTGTACTGATGGGGAAGGGCCGAACTAGGCGATAAGGCTTCGAATTCGTGACTATATTACGAGTGATTGTCAAACAAGACACTTGATATTTCAAAGAAAACAATGTCTAGTCCACTCGATTTATCTTGTTTTTCACGATTTGTTTTAACCCTCACGAAAACGCCGATTTATTTGTATAATCTTTGAACAACTTTATTTTATAAGAACAACTAGACTTATTGGCCAAAATTTGAGGACAATTTAAAAACAAGCAAGCCGAGACTCGGCTTCGATAGCTAATACTTTTTAAAAAACTTTTCCGATCATCTCTAGTCATACAGAATTGATTCGCAGTTTTTCTCTTTTAAGTCCAAATCATAAATGTATACTTTTCCCAAAACTAGTTTCTACAATTTCTTTTCTAATGCGTGTAGTTTCTGATACCGAAGTTTTGATCACATAGAGATAAGAACAATTTTAGGCTCAAATCGAAAAAATATATCTTTGCGCCTCGGCAATATTAACTCGTTCTTATAAAACTTACAGGCATCGCTTTACAGGAAACGAAGGTTGGGCTTTACATAGCTTGCGTTTAAGAGGCAGATTTTACAGAATTCGTTCCCGAGCATGCGCGGTAAGATTATATGCATGCGGCTTCTATTTCGAAAACAAGACTGACACACACTAGAATTCAGCCGACTTAACCACACCTCGTGGTATATTAAAAATTTGGCCAAGAATTGATAAAGTCGGTTATAGCTATATGGTAATAGATACATTACCATTCATTCAGTTCTTTCTTTTCACGTGACGTCATAGCGGCCATGTTGGTTAGTTGAAGAAAAGAATTTTGACGATTTCATTTGTTTAGAGCACCAACATGACCGCTTCGTCTTTGGTGCCTCTAGAGAATGCGTGAAAAACAATAATACAATTGGACACGGAGAAAAAACATCTTGTGCAGCAGTTCGAAAGGGGATTTAACACGAACATAAATTGCTACCTACAATCTTTGTCAAGAGCTTCTTTCACGTGCGGCATTTCTGTACAACGATAAAAAGTTTGTTTATTTGGCACTTTCTTTGTGTCCACACTCGTATTTACAAATTTGCCTAAAAATAATTTATAAAGATAAATGGATAAAAGAAACAAACTAACAAGAATTTAAAGCTAAAATTCAGTTTTTACAAATAAAAAGTGCTAAAAAGATGTTCCTAAACAATATAATCAAATCTTGAAATTCAGGAAATTGACAATAATAACGCGAGTTTCTATTCTATTTATAGTTGTGCACTAAAACTTTTATTAAATATCCTTTTTTAAGCTAAATAACCTCGCCACAAGAGGTCCAGTTGCTCAAAGGCTTATTAGGACTAAAACAGGGTTAAACTTTTGACCAATATTCTTATTTTCAACCTTACTGAGACTGATCATGATTTCAGCTATTGTTTTAAAATTGACAAGTTTTTTTCCGTGTGAAATCTATAAACAGTATTTTATAATAACCGTAAACCTTTCCTAAGTGAACATATTACTACATAAAATTTTGACTTAACCTGGAGTTTAAGTTAACCAGCCTTTGAACAACCAAGGCCAGATGAGTATAATATGAGTGCGATGTTGAAGGTTTAAAGGTTTCAAAGCCCTAGTGATACTTCCTCTTATAGTTAAGTTAACCATAAAACATGTAAAAAAGCACTTCGAAGTTGTACTATTGTATAATATAATCTTGTAACTTAAAACTCGATATACTTTAAAATAAGCAGCTTTCAGTCGTTCAATAAATACATACATACTATCTTAGACTTTTGACTACTGATAAAATTATATAAATTTTCTCTGTAGTTGATAGACATAGATTTAATGATGCAAAACACAAGAACAGCCTTGCTCTTGCAGGAGGAGAGTCAGTTAACCCTTTCTGCCCTAAGGCATTTGTCAACATCTAAATTCTCCTTACAGTAAACAAAAGAAAACAAGCTGGTTAGTAGTGAGAATATGAAATTTGATCATCTACCAAAAACTCTGGATGATGAATTACAAAATTCTCCCAAACTTCTCATAGGAATACTATGGACTTAAGTTGGTAGAATTTACAAACTCATCTGTCGGCACTCTTAGGGGTTAAAGGGTTAAAAAGTTAACTGAGAATCTTTCCCTGGAAAATACAGAGAATAAGCTTTGTGTGCTAGCCATTTTACGAAGCTATAAAATGGAACTAAGTAAGTTTACCAGTTTCTCATCTCACTACTAAAGAACCCAAGGTACATCTCTATCGCTGTAAAACTTAAGGCAGAGTAAAAGGCCTGACTAAGGAGGCATATTTAAACACGAGTAAGGTTTTTTGATACTATACTATGATACATGTACTATCAAAACATTAATTTGCCAAGTTTGAGAAGCATACGATAAAAATACACCTAATTACAGTATAGCTTGTACTGTACAAGTTCAAGTTCTTTCTTCTAAAAAAGCCCCCTCCAAAATCCGGAGCAACAATATGACGTACCAAGTCATGTTCATCTCGCCACAGCCCATCCAAAATCAGTTTCAAAAGGTCCGTAATTGCTAGTTTCTTTCGAAAATTCTAGCAGTTAAGGATGTTTAACATCGTTTTTTTACCTTAAATTGCGACACCATATTTGTCTACTGAGGCGAAAAGCAAGTGGCCTGACGTCATCTTACTGGGGTTCCGTTTCGTGGTTCTTTTATCGGGAAAGATTTGAAACTCTCCAAACAGTATCTAGGTGTACTTTCATTTTATGCTTCTCAAGTTGGCAAACCAATGTTTTTTATAGTACTCTTTTTGAAAATCAAAAAATGATTTTAAGTCATATGCTCTTCAAGCTCAGAGGAAGACTTCCTATGAAATGCCCATCCCCTAGGGATATCAAATGCCGGCTCAACTTTAGTCATATGTGTAACTGTTGTAAAGTCTGTATGAAAAAGGTATGAGAATCCTAGCCCAGGCAGATAATGGTTATCATTGCCTGGTTATCTCTCTACGGCTTGTCATCAATAACTTCCTGTTACTGTTCACACAAATGGCGCTTAAATCTGATATGTTAAATATCAATCTCCCTCACTATCATTAAACTGTGATGATGAACTCACACTGTCGTCTGTGGGAATCTCAGCAGAAATCATATACTTGTTCAGAGATAAATCCCCAATAAATGGCATGCTGGGAGTGAGAAGTCGGCTTGCTCCAAGTTCAAAGTTTAGAGTGCTGTCAAAATCCTTTTCTACGGGGTAATTAACCAAAGCCTTGGTCTTGCTGCTGGTGAATGTGTAATCAGAGTTGTCACTCTTTAGTACAGACAGGCGGTAGCGTAGAACCTTGATTTCATTCATCATAATCATCTGCTGGATATGTGATGATGAGTTTTCTCCAAGCCCTGAACTAACATGGACGACTGGTAGCCAGCGAAGGAAAAACCCTGACCAGAATTTCATTGCTGCTGCAATGGTGTTCACTTTCAAATATGACTCATTGCGAGACTTCGTTCCATTGACCGTTACTTCTTTTCTTGTAACAGATGACATAAATTCATAAAGAGGATTAGTGAACACTGAAGCAACTCTTGAATCTGACAAGTTGTCAGTCATGAAGTCCCAAAGAGATGTCATTGGTTTTCCCTGCAGTTCGTCTTTGCAAAGGTTGTGTCTCTGATGTTCACTGTCTAGCAAGAAAGAGTCGAACATGCAGGACAACAAAGCATCAAAGAGTCCTAGTAAATATGTCTCTGAGAATTCAAATGCAGATGGAAACTGGGTCATCAACTGGAAAACACAGTCCAAGAAATGAAGAAACACAGGAGATTCTTGTGATTCTTTCTCTTCTTTTTCATTTTCCTTCGATCTTGGCTTGATGTGTCCACAACGCAGTGTGAATGGATGCCCTCCCAGGACCCACATTCTTTGAAGAAGAGACTGAAAGCCACGGATTGTCCGATAGTAGGAGTCAAGAATGAGCTGTGCTAACGAACCAATAACAAACACCAAGTCCCTCCCACTTGTTTCTTTAATAATTACAGGTCTGCCGTCATCACACACTGTTTGAGCCACATCCAGCGCAGCGACAAGTGAAGAGTTGACATAAGCTAACCACCTATGAAAAATCATATGCCTTGTAACAAAGATCTATATTATTTCAATGCTAAGATCTTACAATTAAGCCTTTCAAGTGATACTTTATCGGAAACTGATGATTTTGACCAACAAAATAATCGTTATACTGTACCCTCACAAAAAAAAACGTCCAGCCTGTTCCAATGTTGGCTATGTCGTGCTTATGGGGCCTAACAAGGCCAAAACAGCTCTTCAAAACTGCTAAAACAGAGGATCCTATTAGATTTAGGATCCAGTACAGGCTGGCTCCTTCTGCCCTTGAGGCTTCAGTGCCTTTTTACCTGCTGTCTCCATATTAGGTTGTGAGTGTACAATATTACAGATTTCTGTATCACCAGCCTGATCGCACAAGTATTGTGCTAATAGCCAAGGTCATTTACAGATCCTTTCAAGACACTGTGCCAAGTTCAAAATTTACTGATCCACACCTATTTGAGCAAAATTACAGTCTACACACCGCCTGAAGAAAACTACGGTAAGCAGTTGAAACGTTTCACACTCACTAAGTTTCCTCATTATGAAAAATATCTTCCAATCCATTTACAGGTAATTTACATGTCATTTACAGGTTATTCATTAAAAACAGTAATGAAAAGGATACTAATAAAAAAAATCTTAATGGAAGAGCATTCTACTACAAGCTTACTGTGTGAAACTAGTACGTAACAAAATAATTCTAGTTTCAAATTAGAACTAACAACTCACCCAAACCTTGTAAAACTAAGTCTTTTGGGAAACAAGAAAGGTCCAGCCGTTTTAGTTTAAATCCCTCTGAGGCCACTGGTACTCACCTGGTATTGTCTAAGCTTGAAAGCCATCGAGAATCAATACTCCAGAAATTCTTGGTGGTATCCAATATACACAGTGCCTTCAGCTTGAGAAAGCTCTGCTGCAGTTCCTTAATGGAGGCGCATTGTTTGCTGACATCAATTACTTTAACACCGCCTCCCTTGTGGTCTGCTTCGACAGCCATTGAGGAAATCAACTTGAAGAGAGACGTCTCTTCTTTCTTTAGAAAAACACTGTCAGGCCTGTAATAGGAAAATCAGTTATTAGTACAAGATATATAGACAGGGCTCGAAATTGCGACCAATACAGTCGCCAGTGCGACTAACTTTTTCTCCTTGGCGACTAAATATTGACGTAAAGTCGCCACTTTGGGGACCTGAATTTTGCATGATTCAGATGTACAATAAAGCACTAACGTTTATATAAATCTCTCATGCTTTGCGTTTGTCGTAAAAGAATGGGCCAAATCGCACAAGCAGAAAGTTTTTTAAAAAAAAGGTCGTCTGCTCCTGAAATCATCACGCAATAGCTTCCAGAGGATGTCTTTGCTTGGCAAGATAGTTTTGTATAGTATTTGTATAGTTTTGAGATACGAATTTTATCTTCCAGTGTTGAAAAATTATCTCATGAGTGAGCACATTTTCAACACGAGAAGATAAAATTTGTATCTCCAAGTGGCCATGTAATTTTCTTTTTATCACATACTAAGTGAGATTCTGGGTTTAATGCAAAATTACTGTTAGATTTACAAGTTGTTCAACGGCGGGAAAGTTTCATATCATTCACACGTGATGATATGGAAATCGTGCGTCCTGATTGGCTGTTTTTGATATCACCACATGTGATTGATAAGGGTGGCTGATACGCTCTGTATTTCACCGATCTCCTATGTAAATATCGAGCTAAGTATGTGATAAAAGAGTGATCTTTACTTGTAAAATATTAAAACAGATACTGTCCAACACACAACTAGTGACTAATTCACTTTGTTAGTCTGACTCAGTATAAAAGACCTTCTGTGAGATGCTGTTTCCTTTCAAATCATCTTCATTTATAAGGGTTGTAACGCTAACAAATATATTAGTACATGTGTAAACTTTTTGCAACTTTAAGGCAAAACTGTTTTACTTAAAGGGTAGAGAAATTCCTGAAGACAAAAAGTCTTAAAAACGCCTTAAGGAATCTTGATATCCTTCTAGCTACATTATATTCATTGAACAATTTCTCAAGTTTGTTGATTAGAGTATTGTTACTTGCTTAATTGTATATCCATGTAAGATGGGTAAAGTTAATAAGACTGTAGAAGTTAAAAGTTGTATAAAAACCAATCGTTTTCCGATTAGAAGTCATAACTTTGTTAATTTAATCTCTTTACTGTAGTGAACACATGTCCAAAACATCCATGTAGCAGGCATACAGTTCTAAAATAACAAAGGGATTTATATCAAATTTCTATAAGTCGTTATCACGCACTCCCAAGAGACACCAATGGCAAAAGACAGAGAATCCAAGAAGGTGCCCTGAACTAAAAAAATCATCAAAATTATTTTATTCATGGACACTAACATGGTCCCTATGATGTCAGGCGAAATGGTCAATAATTAATAAGGGAAATTCTAAGGAAAATGATTTTCCTTGAAAACCCAAAACATGACAGCCAGTTTTAAAGTGTCCTAAAGGCATTTTTGGGGGAGCCCTTACCTTCCTGCAGCACTGTATAACACTGGCACCCTAGTGCTTGGATGACTCCAGCACCAGATGGGGATTCTTGCATCAATGTAATGCAAGGACATCCGGTTGATATCTGAATCTGACAATGATGCAGGGCATACAAAGAGTGCAGATAAAGATGGACAAGTCTGAAACTTTGTGTTCACGTCTACCACTCTCCATGTATCATCAACATGAAGTCTTGATAACTCATTTAGCCAATCAGGTAAACTTCGAAATGTTGGCACTGTACAGAGCTGTTCCTTATCTTCATCATCTCCTGTGGCTGTTGCACATGCTCGACTGTAACTAAATGCAAACATCAGAGTAACAGCAGATGGATATGCGTAATGAAGGATTGAATCAACCATCTTCTTTTTCTCATCTTTTGAAACAAACTTCAGTCCAAAACGCAACACTCTCAAGTCCTTGCATAAGATTTCAATCACCTGAAGTTTGGAAGACACGTGTGAGCCTGGAAACATTTTTTTAGTTCTCGACCCTGTAAAACCCTTTACAGTGCAGTATACTTCTAAAATGCATGTGAGAGGGATGTGCAACTCTTGTTGGATGGCAGCATAAATATCTCCCCCTGTTAAGTCAGGGTTTGATTGGAAAACAGAACTCAAAGCTTTCTCAGAAGATGAACTTGTTGTAAGGAAAGTTACCCTGAAGTTTGTGACATACAATACACCAGCAATACCAGACTTCCTTTTAGTCATAGCACCAAAGCGCAGAATATTTTGTGCCCTTGTTACAATAACCTCTCCCGGGAGAAAAGCAGGTAAAGGGACTTCATCTTCAGGGTTCTGTAATGACAAAGGGAGATTCTCTGCCATGACTTCCTTATATCTGATGAAAACAAAAAAACAGCACAACTGTAAAATATTTTTAGTGTAAAAACCATATGGCAGTGTTAAAAACTCCTTGAAGGGAAAAGAAAGTTCGGCTGCATCAATAGTGATCTAAGGTACTTGTATATTCATCTGGTGCAAGTGTTAAGAATTAAGATAAGTTTCCATACACAGCTGTATTGTTCAATGCAACCACACAGACGAAGCATTCTTGTAAGAGAACCACAAATTTGCAAGCTAGCTCTGGTATCCAAAAGGTTGTAAATTCTTTTACAGTTACCATATTATAAAGAAGAAGGGAAAAGGAGTGCAGACTGGCAACAGTAAAAGGGAAGGAAAAGGGTAAGATAAAAAAACTATATGGGGTGAAAGGAGCCAAGGTAATTTTTTTCATTTATCCCAAAAAAACAAAAACTCTAAAAAACTTTATGTAACAACATATACTGCAAGGCACAAAACACTCAGATGATTATTTTAGTTTCAAATGTGCTCAAAAAATTACAAACACTGTATAAAACACACAAGAACCAGAAAATAAGTGAGTTAATTACTAGTACAAAACTCATCCCAAGGCTCCAAAATGTGTTGAGCATTAGAAAGTAAAAGCTATGTTTTTTTGTTACTCCTTTCTTAAGCCTAAGTAGCTCACTAGGTTAGTGCTTATCTCCGGTTTCTGTAGTGCTAAGTGAATGAGTCTTTGACTTCCCCTAAAACAGGACATTGTAGGTTTGCCCCAAGTATAACTGGTACTCATTTGTACAGTTGAGTTGACTGGAACAAAGTCAGGTAAAGTGTCTTGCTCAAGGACACAACACAGTGGTCTGACTGAGGCTCAAACTTGTGACCCTATTCCTGATTATGAGTCAAACTCTCTAACCACTTGGCTCACACTGAGATCTACAGAAGGTCCTGTCCACACAGGGCGGGGCTACAACACACCTCTAACTAACCAGGTCAGTTTGACGCAACCAACTATTTTTTAACTCTCAGGCTTTCAAGCATACCCAGGTGAAAAAGTAGGAGAAAAGTAGGACAACTGAGGGCTTAGAAGGACTAAGAATGCAGCCTTTGGTACAGATCTTTGAAGTACTGATGAACTGCTTCTAGTCTGCCTGTGACTCGTTTCACTGCTGTTATGAGTGTGAGCCATCTGGACTGGGCATGCCAGATGAACATTTGTTCGTCAAGAAATCTTCCTTGCGACATGTGGTCCAGGCTTTAACCCTGAACACCTGAAAGGCTCACTCCCTATTCCTACATGATACAATCTTGCACAATTTGTTGAAATTGTGGCATATAAAAAGTAGGAAATAGTAGGAATTTCAAGATAAAAGTAGGAATAGTAGGAGAGGGGTCAAAAAAGTAGGAAATAGTAGGAAAAGTAGCATCACTTGAAAGCCTGTACTCTGCAGCCAAAGAGTCTCTTGTTGGGCTTGCTGTATTTGTAATCAGTGTTTGTTCCATTTCAGTTTAGTTTGCTTTGTTTGATCAGTTCCTAATTTTTCAGTACCAAATAAACTTATTTCATATGTTGCATATATTAACTACAAAAGGATAATTTAAATATTCAATACAGGGGTTTCGTTTCAAGCTGGTTACTGGATGCAAAGTGTGGTTGTTTGACACACAACGTCCAGTAGTTCCCTTAGAAGTTAAAATAATTTTGTCAAGGGTGGAAATCATCAATTGTGATTATGCAGACTCTGACAGTAGTGGTACTGACTCAGCCTTTGACACCAATGAAGACGCGATATCTAAAGAACAGGTCTCTAGAGACAGGCCTGTCAATGAGATGCGAGCGATTGCATGCACATGCGTTGGTACATGCGTGAAATGCTTTGTGCGTGCGATTGATAGTACACATAAAATTGAAAGTGAGACAAAAAATGATATAGATATTTTTCACTCAAGCTCTTTAAACAACGTTCTAAAAGCGTTTTTTTTTTCACTAAGAAGTTATCATTACGGATGTATTCTCGGCATAAATGTTTTTCAAAATGTGAGTGTTATCTGTGTACAGTGTTATTTTATCTTTCATTTCACCCCAGGTGCTAATGGATTTCTGTTTATCTTTTGCCTGTCTGCACTTGAGTTCCGTTAAACAATTAACATGACAATTTATGTTATCTTAACTTACTAACACCTTTCACGATTTTCAAGGGAAAATAAATTGTGCAATCACTATTAGTTGTTTCTAAAATTTATTCTGATTCTCGTGACAAGATTGCAACATAGCCTTGCAAGAACCATATGTAACTGCTTCTATAATTCTAAAGTGCACAAGTTGCATTTGCGTTTGTTGTTGTCATGTCAAAAAGCTAAGCAGAAGAAAAATTTATATAAGCTTTTTCGATGTTTAGAAGGATTAACACACCAAGACTAAGAGATAAATATGTTCATGTTCATATTGCAACAAATTAATGAACTTCTGTTTGCTAAAATTGTGTAGATTTCATCACTAAAAAATGAAAAATGTAAAAAATATATATCGCACACAATAGCACGTGTAAATCAGTTTTGAGCTGTTTAGCTGTTTAGTGCTAATTTATCATTGACGGGCCTGTAGAGATAAGAGGTTCTTCACTCTTACTGAATGGATCGAGTCCACTTTAATTTAAACCAACTAAAAAATGAACAACTGCAAACTGATTATTATAACTGCCAAATCAGTCAAACATTCTTTTTTTGTGAGCACTTTTAAGTTCCTCAAAAGACGTTTCCAGTTAACTAATTTCGGCCTGCAGAATGCAGAGTATACTGATAGTCTACTTTTAAGAACTTTCCGAGTGAATATGCCCCAAGAACCCAGCTGATTACCACTATGTCCAGTACTTCAAAATGCTAGTGAAAGCCGTGTTGATAACCCACTGGGAATGAAAGGGTTAAAGGTTCCAATTACATGCTTTAGCCCCTTAGGCTATTACTAATCAATCCCCTGAAGATAAAAAGGTTGCTGAAAAATATTTGGGATTCTTAAAGTCAAAATAATCACAAGTGCTAGCGTGCAAAACTTGACTTACAGTGTTATGCCAAAAACTTAAATTCTTTTAATACTTTACACAGAAATCGGGTTGAATTTATGATTTCTCCATCCCCTGAGTGACAATTACTCAAGTATTCACTGTTGTAGTAAGTCACCTGCAATGGTTAATGCTATAAACACTACTTCCTGTCACAGTATATTGTAACTTGTGAATGAGCTAAATATGTCTATGAATGATATAGGCAGCCTACAAGTCACACAGAAACTATGGCACCACAAAAACTAAAACTATCATTATAAACTTAGATCAACTTCCTTGAATTCTGTTTGAGCCAAGTTAATAGGAGGCGAAATATAAATTAGAATTTGATGAAAGAAAAACTGGGTTGTACTCTTTCTGAAATAATATGCAATGGAAATTGTTGTAAGCTATCAATATTTCACGACCGCAAGAGATAAATTAAAAGCGGCGCTCCCACTTACAAACTGACAGTGACAAACGGTTCACGAACGGAAGATTAAGTGAGTTATTGGATAACAAAGTTAGCATTAAGTCTCTGAATGTAAACTGGAGTGGTTAGCAACGCCAACAGTGCAGAGTATGTTCGCAGCCAGAGGGCCGTCGCTCTAATGTATTGACGGTAGCCGGCAAACAAGCGTTAAAACTAACGCCTGCTAGCAATATCATGCATACTCTATGCTGAATATACGAAATTTCTAATCAAAGAGGTATTGAAAAAAAAACTAAGAAAGGAAAAACCGATAAACCTCTAACAAAATGTCAAAACTACTGAAAAGGGTTTGGCATAGTTTGCCTGAAGGTGTAAACGATTCTCTGTGCAGGGTATTAAATCAAGATTGAGAAATTGAGATCATTTTAGCGATGTTACGTAAAAAGAGAAACTATTTTGGTTCTTCTATGCAGCGTTATGATATTAGAAAACGTTTTGACCCTCTGTAAACAATTAATGCTGTATGATCAGTTCAGGAGCAGTCAATGATGATGATTGCCTCAATGGGAATGTCAATATTTTTTTTACACGGAGTTGTGTCTGATCGAAGTTTCTTTGTTGCTAACTTTTGGAAGCACTGCTCTTCCCGTCTTTTCATGCTCCTCTAATGTAAATCGATCGTTTATGAAACAGCAAAACATGATTAGATTGGTACTTACCAGTGTTAAGAACAAAAAGTCAGCTACCGAAAGCATGACTCGTGAGTAAATAAACCCATGCTCATTTGTACCGCATCGGAATCTTCAGTGAGAAAGTTGGTCGTCAGGCAATTCATGTGGTTTTAGAACCCTTGTCTTGTAAAAGGCTTACAGGAAAACTGCAACGTTATGGATTCTATTGGCTTTCTTCCATGATCTTCGTAAAGGAAACTATTCCATCCAAGCTACTTTACTCTTTAGTCAAAATAACGAACCGTCAATCGCTCATAGGGAATGGGAACGAGTTATGTGTAGCAATAAACTGTTTAGGGGGTAGGGGGTCAGTGAAAAAAAAATTATTGAAAGACTCAAATAGAGTGAAACTTTTTAAATTATTATATCTGGAATAAATCTATAGACTTGAGAAACAGCTTTGATTGTGATGAAAAGAGACAACAAGTGTACTTACTGGAATTAAGGACTACGTTGAATAATTGTTAGGATGTCATAAACCTACCTTACCCTACATAGAAAAATTTTCTCTTGTGCACGTGATTGATGAACCTGAAGTTGATTGGCATTCGAGAGACTCCATGCTCCCGACCTGAGCGCGTCTTTTGGAGAGTTTTTCCTTCTCCTACAGTTGGCTAGTGTTCCTTATTAATTCGTTTAGAATCCACCAGAATGCCCGTGGCAGCTGAACCGGATAGTCCAGAGTCAACCGAAGGTAGTTGCGTTAATTTAATTTTGAACAAGAAATTCAGGATACTCATTTCTTTCATTCGCAATCTTCTTGGTGCTATGTCTAGATCTCTCTCCCTCTGGTAAACAATCTTTTATCACAAATTTGCGGTTTTCGTGAACGTTAGCCGAGTAAATGAGTTCAAGTTCACGGATTACAATCCCAAATAGGTTATTTACATTTATTATGCGGAGTTTTATGTGTTCGAAGTAAAGTAAATTACACTCGAATGTTTCTCGATTTGTTTGCACTCAAAAAGTGTTGGGGACGTGTCCTTGATTTTGATCTTGTAGTCTTTGTTTTGATGGCATTCATCAAGTGGGAGGTACTAAATTTAAGGAATTGCATAATTTTCTCTTGTTACCATTGCACTATATACTACTAAAACATGTAAGAAAGCTGGACTTAAACTGTTCCTTTACGGAACTTTGGAACACCGATGCAAAACCACTTTACATTGGTTTTGGTTTGTCTGTGAATTAACAAGCCACTGTAGAGAGCTCAGGAGTTAATGGTCAAAATAATAGAATTCTCATCCATACTGTATTTTTTTACTCCCTCAAAATTTGCAAAGTTTTTGTAAAATAATTTATAAAGCTATTAAATTTTTAAATACACTACATTTTGAGAGGCTTAATATATTTTTAGAATCCGAGTACGCGGCAGTAAGATATATCTTTTTTCGATTTTGGGACGTCTCGTTTATTCCAGAAACTATCTCACCTATGTTCTCTTTTTATTCTCGTTTCTCTTGGTTGGCAAAGGCAAAAGTATGGCTTCTACAAAATATGTTCATTGGTCTGGAACAATATCAATGATACCGTACCCTTTATTTTATTTTGATATCGAAGAATACGATATTGCTCTCAGAAATAATTTAGCCACTGTCAGAACTCATACATTAGTCAGTCCCATTAATTATTTAGTAATTATTTAATTCTCTTACATATTAATTCATCAGACTAATAGTTTCCATAGCTCGGGTTGTTAAGGTAGTTTTATTTTTTAATTTATGGTCATGAATGTAGAGAAAAACAAATTATGTTTGGGTACAAATATTGATTTTATAACCTAAACCAAACTACCATTACGTAAACCAGAAGCATTCCTGAAGCATGGTTTTATGGTTTTGTGGATTTTGTATTACCATTTGTTGCTGGAAATAGTCATTGTAAAACTGTCTGGAAATTTGATTTAAAAATGGAATAAAATTATAAGCAAAAATGTTTGGAAAAAAAACTGATTTCTTTAAGCTGAGCTGTAAATTTTTTTTTGATAAAGATGTTTTAACTTACATACCTATCAGTCGTTGAAGTGGATTTTTGCATTCAGGATCCAAGTAACCCTGAAAATCTGAACATTGCCTTTTATCAACAACAGTTTTAAGTCTTAAAGGAAAACTGAAGTGATTTAGACAAACGTGTTCTTTCACAGCTATCAAATAGTTTAAAATTTTAAAAATAGAAATATTAAGGTTTTATCTTTCTGAGAAACTTTTTTCACGGAAAAAATGACCATTTTAATAGGC